>CM049582.1:1877016-2049516 GCA_027123335.1 Amphiprion clarkii | reverse complement strand
TATTGTATTAGGACACAATAGCTGAAGGCTGCAGAGCTGCATTCCTCCATGTCACCCTATTCTTCTCCATACATCTCCCTGTGACACTTCCACTCTGTTGAAACTGCAAAATACAGCAACTTTGAAAAGCATTCACCCTCCTGAGAAGTTTTACCTCTCAGCACTGAATCATAGCCAGCTTTATTTGTCAGGAATTTACAAAAAAAGGCATTTGTTTGGTGCTACATGTCACACAGTTAATGAAACATATCTGAATGCAGTGATTGTAGTTTAAAGACTCCTGAATCTGGTGGATCGGTACTCCTGGATAGAACTACACTATGAAGACTAAAGAAACTCTGAGAAAAGGTTGTTGAAAAGCATCAGTCAGGACGATACAAAAACATTTAACGTTCCTGAAGATCTCCTGGAGTCCAGTTAAATCCATCATTAAGAAATGGAAGAAAGATGGAACATGAATAAATCTGACTAGAGCAGGACGTCCTCAACAAGTGAGAGACCGAGAAGAAAGAGACTAGAGAGGGAGGCCACCAAGACTCCTATGACTATGAGATGTTCAAGACTGTTCATCCAACAACTGCTGTCTGTTCTTCACCAGTTAAAGCTTCATGGAGACAAAGAGAAAGACTCTGTTGTAAAAAGCTCCAATTAAATCTGGACTAGAGTTCACCAGAAGACATGTGGAGACTCTGAAGACACCTGGAAGAAGGTTCTTTGGTCTGAGGAGACCAGGATGGAGCTTTATGTCAATCAGACTAGATAATATGTTTGATGGACATCAAACACCGAACACCGTACAACAGCATCATTACATAAAGCATGGTGGTGGCAGCATCATGATGTGAAGCACGGTGGCAGCATCATGACGTGAAGCACGGTGGCAGCATCATGACGTGAAGCATGGTGGTGGCAGCATCATGACGTGAAGCATGGTGGTGGCAGCATCATGATGTGAAGCATGGTGGTGGCAGCATGATGTGAAGCACGGTGGTGGCAGCATCATGACGTGAAGCACGGTGGTGGCAGCATCATGACGTGAAGCATGGTGGTGGCAGCATCATGACGTGAAGCATGGTGGTGGCAGCATCATGACGTGAAGCACGGTGGTGGCAGCATCATGATGTTCCTCAGCAGCAGGTCCAGGAAGGCTTGCAAAGGTAGAGGGTCAATGAAATCCTGGAGGAACCTGATGCCGTCTGAAGAGAACTGAGACTTGGAGAAGATCATTTTCCATCCAGACGATGAGTCGAAGCAAACAGACAAAGATCCTCAGAAATGGTTTAAAGACAACGAGGTGGAAGTTCTGGAGGCCGAGTCAGAGTCCAGACCTCAGTCCATCTGAGAATTAAAAAGGTTCTGTTCAGTCAGGATCATTGTTCATCATCAGTCCATATTAAACAACCAAAGTAAAAAGACCTAAAAATTAGGTCATTAATGCTTCGATTTACAACGATAATACAGATCACTTAATTTTGGCTTCCAGCTCAAATTGAGATTTCAGGCTTTACAGACCATGAAGAGTTCCATCAGTCAGCTGGTCATTATCAGAGTTCACACTCTGAACTCCAAACAACAGAACCTCATCTGGAGGAAGAAAACCGGAGCTAACTTCATCTCCATCTGGCCCTGGACCATGAATATCAACTGTCAGAGCATCTCTTTTACATCACAAAGTGGGCCAAATTCAGGTTCAGTGACCACAGTGGAGCCAAATAAGACGACATAATTAGTTATAAAACCCTGCTGAAAATTTCAATATTTGCTTAAACGTTTCCCTTAAAAGTTTTATTTAAAAAAATCCCCCAAATTTGGCAATAAAATTCTTGTAAATATTTTCAAAAAATGAGTAAAAATCTTCCAAAAAAAAATCCTAAAAATATCTGAAGTGATTCCATATATATCAGTAAAACTTCTAATATTTTCTTTAAGAACATTTACATAAAAATCAAACAAAATCCTGCAAAATTTGCTGGATTTTGGTTGATTTTTGTGAATGTTCTTAAGAAACATTTTTAACATTTTTTTTTTCACCAAAAAAATGTTCAATGATTCCCCAAAAATGTTGAAAATGTGGACATCAGAAGTTTCACTGTGAAATTTTTTTTCCCCACATTTTCAAACTTTAAAACGGGTTAATTTGACCTGCAGGACGACATGAGGGTTAAATTCTATGTGAAGTACTTTGAATTGCCTTGTTGTTGAAATGTTCAATACAAACACACTAATATAGCTGACAAAGATAAACTAAGTATAATTCGACAAACGCAATATGAGTCTGTCCAGTATTTTGGGATCTTAAAGTGCCCAAAATAAAACAAGAAAGTGGTGATCCAGCAAATTTTATATCAATAAGTCAGCTTTTCTCTCCTTTGTAGTCCATATTATTTCAGCCAAACAAAGACTTTATATTTATTTTTTTTTAAATAACAGCAGTGTTTTTGACTGTTTCAAAAAGCTGTTAGTGTTTGTTGGTGGGAAGCCAGTGAGGGATCATGTCTTTATCACTGCACTGACTGACCTTTGAGAGAGTAAATATTTTATTTTTAACCATTTTCAACTTTCCTTTTGAGATTTTAACCCATTTGACTTCATAATTCAGCCAAATCTGATTTAGTAAATTTAAACTTTATTTCACCCTCTGATCCCAAATCGCAAAAATTGCACCATTTATCAAATCCAGAAATTGCAAGAACAGGAAAATTTTTCAAATTTCAAACTTTCCAAAGGTGTCCGGATATATTATTTACAACATGACACACCATTAGAACAAAAATAATCAATATGGGTTCTGTAAAGCGTCTCAAGACAATTTGACTGTAATTGGCACTATATAAATAAAATTGAATTGAATTGAAAAAACTGAGCTGAAAACTGTGATTTTTCATTTCAATTTCTTTATTCTACATCTTTTTAAAAAAATCGCCAAAAATAAACAATTCACAATAATTAGATGCTGTAAAACATTTATTTTTTTTTTTAACATTTCTCACTCCAACTGTGAATCCATCAGTGACTCAGCTGCAACCAACAGTCGCATGGAAAAAAAATTGTGAACTTCTCGATTGAACTGCAGGCAGTGTATACACCGAATAAACAGGAAACTAATTTAAAATGCAAATTGTTAAACATCTCCAGCACACGGAGTTGCCATTTATTTTTAATACTGTTGGTAACACATGTAGGCACTTAGAAAAATGTTGTAAATGTTAATTCCAGGTTATTTTTGATTGCTTTATATTAAATAATCAAAAAATGTCAACTTTTGTTAGCATTTTTTTTTTTTAATGATTTATGGCTTTATAATTGTGCCAAACACATTCTTGAGTCTTGTCTATGTCTTGCTGTAGTTGTTCTGTTTCCATAGAGGCGCAGGACTTTATGTTGCAGTGAAAGATGAGTCCACAGTGAAGAAAAAACCCCCAGAAACTGCTCATCTTTCAGACTGTTAAATTAATAAACACTTTATTTACCTGAAACTGATGGAACAGTTAGTCCACATCAGTCCGGTGCAGTTTAAGTCGACGTTTATTCAAGACATAAGGCCACATGGGACAGAAAATCACAAGCCCAGAATGAAAGAAGGATTAAAATCTATGCTTTTATGTGGTGAATTTAAAGAGGACATGTTTTTGTGTTGTTTTGTTCTCAGAAAAACTTGTGACAGCGTTAACTGTAGTCGGCTTCCCTTCGGGCGACTCTCACCCTGTTTTCAACACAATTGGTCTTCAGCTGTGGTTAAAATCATGTGATGATGGAAATGTAGTGGAGACAAAAAAAAAACAAAAAACACCAGAGGCTCACATTTAAATTCCTCTTTTTTTAAAAATCTCCGGCGGCAGCATTCAACGTCTTATGAGACATTATTCCTCTTTTGAGAACTGATCGCCGTCGCTGGAGATTTGACAACGAAGCAACAGCGTTCAGCTGAACTCTGCGACGTTTTCTTGAATCCATATTTAACAACATTTAGTTGAAAGCCATTGATCCTCTTCTGGAGTCGAAAACAACGCCGCAGATTCAGATTCCTGCAGAGACAACCTCTCTGTTTCGCTTGAGGACTTCATGCCATGCATGACCCTTTTCCTTTTATCTGCTCACCACAAAAGACTTTATCTTGTTCCAAATGGCTTCAGATGATTGGAGCTTCACCAGATTCTTCAACATCACAATGAAACTCTGTGTGAGTCGATTTGCCATCTGGAGATAAATATCTCCCCCCGAACACTTGGATTTCCTTCTTTACCGCATGGTCACTTTGTTGAATGGGAAGATTTTTACATTTTTTAAGGACAAAAGTGTTGTTTTTCCAGGCACTGATTAGTTTTGATATTTTTGAGATTCATAACTTGAATAAAACTCAAATTAAATCTGGACTAGAGCTCCCCATAAGAGATGTGGAAACTGGAAGAAGGTTCTTTGATCTGAGGAGACCAGAATGGAGCTTTTTGACCTCCAGATGATATGTTTGATGGACACCAAACACTGAACATCATCACAAACACACCATCCCCACTGTGAAGCATGGTGGTGGCAGCATCCTGATGTGAAACACGGTGGTGGCATCATGACGTCAAGCACAGTGGTGGCAGCATCATGATTGAAGCATGGTGGTGGCAGCATCATGATGTGAAGCATAGTGGTGGCAGCATCATGATGTGAAGCACGGTGGTGGCAGCATCATGATGTGAAGCACGGTGGTGGCGGCATCATGATGTGAAGCATGGTGGTGGCAGCATCATGATGTGAAGCATGGTGGTGGCAGCATCATGATGTGAAGCACAGTGGTGGCAGCATCATGATGTGAAACACGGTGGTGGCATCATGACGTCAAGCACAGTGGTGGCAGCATCATGATTGAAGCATGGTGGAGGCAGCATCATGATTGAAGCACGGTGGTGGCAGCATCATGATTGAAGCACGGTGGTGGCAGCATCATGATATGAAGCATGGTGGTAGCGGCATCATGATTGAAGCATGGTGGTGGCAGCATCATGATTGAAGCACGGTGGTGGCAGCATCATGATTGAAGCACGGTGGTGGCAGCATCATGATTGAAGCATGGTGGTGGCAGCATCATGATTGAAGCACGGTGGTGGCAGCATCATGATATGAAGCATGGTGGTAGCGGCATCATGATTGAAGCACGGTGGTGGCAGCATCATGAGGTGAAGCATGGTGGTGGCAGCATCATGATATGAAGCATAGTGGTGGCAGCATCATGATGTGAAGCATAGTGGTGGCAGCATCATGAGGTGAAGCATGGTGGTGGCAGCATCATGATGTGAAGCATGGTGGTAGCGGCATAATCTAATTATTAAAAGGTGCAATTTTTGGATTTTAACCGCAAAAAAAGAGGAAAAAATACTTGAGATGTTCATTTATGGAGGAATTTTTTTTTGTTTCAGTTTAATGCTGTGTAAAAGAAAGCATTTATAAACTCTACAACACTGTAGAAACTCTGCAATCACATTAATAATAATTTTAAAACAACAACAACAGATTTATAGATAGTATGTTTCATTTATAATTTACAAATCAGAAAACACATTAGTGACACTGTTTTGGAAATATGTAAATATAAACACGTGCTTAAAAAAATAACAAAATAAAGTAAAATAAATGAACATTAAAGGCAGCGTGGGGAGACATTCAGTTCTTGTCCTCTAATAAATGTGTGTTTCTGCTTGTATCACACCTCTGTTATCATTAAATTCACCAGAAGGGCGATAACATACCTTCCATTAAAACAGAACACACACACACACACACACACACACACACACACACACACACACACACACACACACACACACACACACACACACACACACACACACATTAACACACTCTGGTCAGATTATTTTAGGAAGCACTTATTCGGTGTTGCAGTTCACACCAGGACGAAGCTTTAATCTAAACTTTGACGCCTCCTTTGACCCACAGCTGATAGAACAGTTCTCATACACACCATAATAACAAAAAATATAATATATATATAGAACAGTATAATAAAGATTTGTAGAGGAATGCAAGAAATAAATCCCTAAAACATAACACACAAGCTTATTCTGCATTACTATTACTTTCTACATTCAAAGGAATCTGTGCAAAATCTTAATTTCTAAATGAAGACGAATTTGTACAATGTCTACAGCACTTGTGTATATATATTTATTGTTCATTTTTATCATTTTACTGATGTTGCTAAAATAAATTTTACACTACCTTTACTGCAAATTTCCTCACTGTGGGACCAATAAAGGCATACTTTATCTGACTTTTTGGAAATTGGTTTGCAAATGGTCAGGGCTGCACCAAAAAATAAATAAGTCAAAAAATTTGTTTAAAACAAAACAAAACAAAACATATATATATATATATAATATATATATATATATATATATATATATATATATATATATATATATATATATATATATATATATATATATATATATATATATATATATATATATATATATATATATATATCAAGAAACGCTAGAATATGGTAATCTAAAAGCACCTAAAAATAAAATAAATCAAAATGCAATGCAAACATCTGTAAAATAGTGTGATTTTTTTAGCACATTACTTACATAATATGAAGCATGGTGGTGGCAGCATCATGATGTGAAGCATGGTGGTGGCAGCATCATGATGTGAAGCATGGTGGTGGCAGCATCATGATATGAAGCACGGTGGTGGCAGCATCATGATGTGAAGCACGGTGGTGGCAGCATCATGATGTGAAGCACGGTGGTGGCAGCATCATGATGTGAAGCACGGTGGTGGCAGCATCATGATGTGAAGCACGGTGGTGGCAGCATCATGATGTGAAGCATGGTGGTGGCAGCATCATGACATGAAGCATGGTGGAGGCAGCATCATGATGTGAAGCATGGTGGTGGCAGCATCATGACATGAAGCATGGTGGTGGCAGCATCATGATGTTCCTCAGCAGCAGGTCCTGGAATGCTTGTAATGTAATTTAATAAAACAGGTAAAATCTGTAACAGAAAAGTACATTTCTAACAAATAAAGAAAAGACAACTAAGAATGTAAAACAAATAAATAAAAAATGAAATTGTTATCATTTTTTATTTATTTTTTAGACAGTGACCAACTCTTTCAAAAAGCCCAGAATTCACTGAGTGTTAGTTTGTGATTTAATTTTTATTTTTTATTGTTTTATTCGGCTGTCGATGGTTTTATTGCTCTGTTGGATCAGAGTTTCTGTGTTCAGTGAAACAGACGAAGAGTTTTTCTGTCCTCTGCTGGTCAAACTGGGAAACTGCAGCAAAATAACAGATTTATCCTCAACAACAGAAGGATTACTTCTTTAAATCACAACTTTATTGTCTTTAAACAACATTTATTTACTCATTTACAGCAATAAATTATGAATTAAAGTATTTTGGAAGCAGCCTGCTCAGACAAAAAATACTAAAGACATTAAACAAATAAATAAACAAACAAAAAAGTAAATAAACGAATAAATAGTTTTCCCATTTTTCCTTTTAGATCTGTTAAGACGGTAAATGTCTTCAGCATATTTTTAGTTGAGGAGTTTATTTACTCTGACTCTTTCAAATTTAGTCAAGATTTAGTATTTTTGTTCATTATAATTTCAAGAAATGAGTCTCAGAACTCAGACTACTGCTCTCACAATTAAAATGAAATGGATGGTAAAGGATAAAAATTAGTTTTTATCTATAAACATTGTTTTAATGAATTGTGTTGATTTAATGCTGCTGATAACCGAACCAACTTAATATTTTATCACAGCCACATTATTCTGCTAGTCTCATTTTAAAACTTTGCTGTCACCAGATTCTGTAAAAGACAAAAAATTCTGCGTTCCTCGATGCAGCCGTGAAGTTTTCAGTGACTCAGCTGTGAGAAAAGATGACGAGACAAAAATTCTTAGAGAAATCCTTTTTTTTTTTTTTTTTTTTTTTTTTACAGTTTGTCCAGCTGCAGGTTTAAAGTCGTCTGAACATGTTTTAACTGATGTGTGTGTGTGTGTGTGTGTGCGTGTGTGTGTGTGTGTGTGTGTGTGTGTGTGTGTGTGTTTGGGGGAGGAGTCTATCCTCAGAACAGCTGCTCTTCTTTCTTTCCTCTTGTTTCTTTCAGATGTTGTTTCTCTGCAGATGGACTCACTGCTCTGATTCTCTGATGTAAAAATATTTAAACTCTTCATCACATCGACATTTTGTTGGATTTCTGGATTAAAATCTAGTTTCTGTTTGACCGACTGACTGTAAAGTGACTGAATTTTTGGAGCAACTGGTTGATTTAAGCATCAGTTTCTTACGGTGAGTTAATTATTATTATTATTATTATTATTATTATTATTATTATTATTATTATTATTATTATTATTATTATTATTATTATTAGCAATAGCAGCATTCAGATTACTCAGAGAAATATTAATGTAGAAAATATTGTGAAAATCAACTCAACTCAACTTAATCATGTTTAACTGTAATTTTTTGAACATTTTACTGTTATTTAACTGATTTTCCATAAATTTTCACACCTCATAATTCATTTGACATTTGATAAAATTGCACAATTTTCTTTGAAAAATTCAATTGTTTTACAGATATTTGCAGTTGTTTGACAAAAAAGTATAATAAGAGATTTAATCTAAAAAAAAATAATAATAATTATTACACTTGTTGATTGTGCAAACGAAAAATGGTCAAAACTGTAAAAAGTCTATGCATTTTTTTAAAACTAGCAAAAAATCAAAATAAATAAAAAGATAAATAAGTAAACATAATATAATAAATATTTTCTGTTGTTTGAAAGAAAAATTGGGAAAAGTTACGGATAGAAAAATGGGATTTTTTGGAAAACAATCATTTAATAATTATTTTAGAGATATTTGCAGTTATTTGAGAAAAGAAATATAAAATATATTACAGAATTTAAAATAACATATTTTAACTATTATTTTAGAGATAATCCCTGTTTTATTAAATTTCAAACAAGAACAAGTAAAATCTGAAAAATAAAGTATTATTTAACATGTTTATTGTGGAAAAAAAATGGTCAAAATTGTTTTAAAAATGTAAATTTTTTTATTCATAAATTATCAAAAATAAATAAATGAACACCATTTTAAAGATATTTTCAAATTGCATGGCTGTAAAATTATAGCATTTTACTGTCTTTAAATCTGCTAAAAATCACATTATTTTACAGATATTTGACATTATTTTATTGTTGTTAAATTGAACGATATCTGGTGAAATTTCAGAGAAATAACTATTTATTTATTTATTTATTTCTAACAAATAATAAACAGGTGCAAACAGCAATTTGTTATTATACAATGAATGTCTACAGTTTTACTGTGTTTAAATCAGCTGAATAAATATCATTTAACAGATGTTTTCTGTTATCGTGACTGTTTTTTTTTCAGTTTTCGAATGTTCCACCACGTTTATTTATTTATTGTTTTGTTTGTTTTGTTTTTACAGTGTGCAGTTGACATTTAACTCAATAATTTAGTCATGATTTCCCTGATAAATGAAATATTTCTGTCCAGATGTTGACCACATCTGTCCTCCTGCTGCTCCTTGTCTCTGCTGTATCCTCGTCTCCTGTTGCTCAGGTAAACTTTATTTTCCACTGTTTAAAATATTTTTGATTAATCAGATACAGAATTCCTCTGAAGAAAATTACGATGTTGCTCTGAGTGTGTTGTAGCGGCATTTATTACAAATTTTTTGCTACTTAATATTTTATTTGATTCCATTTTCATCTCTTTTCTGCCTGCAGTTCAACTGAAACATCCCAGAATTTTTCTTACTTAGTTTTGAATGCAGTCATAAATAACCTTTTGGTTGCACCAGGGAGTGTATTTTTTGTTTGTTTTTTACAGAATCTGGTTAAAACAAAATTTTTGGCAATTTTTTTTAAATGAGCCGAGTAAAATAAAATGATTTATGTGAAATATTTTAAACTCAGGTTCGAATAATTTCCCTGATAAAACAACATGTCACAGATGAGCAGTTCAGGGACCATCAGAAAGCTGGAAACTCCCTATTTTTTCAGTTTTAACAGTTTGTGTTTCCAGTAAATTTTGTATTTTTTGTGATTTTTAAAAAGATAACATTCCTTTGAACCCAGCCTGCAGGTTTTAACATTCTGAGGGTCGAACTTTGCTTCATTTCCAAGGTCAGGGTTCATGTTCTACTCATATTTTACAGCTGAAGTTTGGATTTACAGCATTATAACAGGACAGAGCTGCTTTTATATTGTGACAACACCTTTTATGAAGAACCTGACGTGTAGAAACAGTCGCTGCTTTATGTTTACGAGACGCAAAACCTGCAGACGAGCAGCTTCTTATTATGTCGTCTGTTCATTCTGAGCACAAGAAAAGAAGGAATCTGAGGAAGAAAACAGTAAAACGTGACTTCAGGAAGATTCACTGATGACTTCAGGGCTGATGACTTTTTAAACTTTCACTGGAAGTTCGTCTTCCAAGAATCAGATCCATCACGAGGGAAAGAGAGTGTGTGTGTGTGTGTGTGTGTGTGCGTGTGTGTGTGTGTGTGTGTGTGTGTGTGTCTGTGTGTCTGTGTGTGTGTGTGTGTGTGTGTGTGTGTAAAGAGTGATTTTAGGTGTCAACATGTGGAGGTGACGCGTGTTTTTGCTCTGAAAACTAATCATTAGTTTGAAAATGTTTTTGTAGTAAACTATGGTTACTATGGAAACACACACACACACACACACACACACACACACACACACACACACACACACACACACACACACACACACACACACACACACACACACACACACACCTTCAGGTATGTGTGTGATGACTGCCGTCGTCTCTAATTTCGGCCCTGAAGCTGTAATTCTGTGAAAACATTCGGCTGTTGGTTTTTTCTCTGCAGCTGTTTTATTGCCTCAAAGAGAAAAGTAACAAAAAATATAAGAAAAAAACTCATGTTGTTAGATTTTTATATTTTTCTTTCAAAATTAAACTGACTAAGATAAAACAAAGACACACTGAACACCATCGCCTTCATGTCATGTTTTTTTTCTCCATAAGAGGAAATATGAATGTAGAAAATGTTATTAAATCTAATTTATATGTATTATTTCCACTGTAAAAAATAACACAGTGATTTTTATCGTTTTAACTGTATTTTTTTTCAAAGCAATTTGCCCTCATTTTTACCGATTTTACCAAAAACAGAAGACAAAAACTGTAAATAATGTCAACTAAATCATTCTTTTACAACGATTGACCAGAAAATTACATCATTTTCTTGAAATAGCATAATTATTTTTGCAGTTTTTTGAGAAAAAAAGTGTAAAGTATATTAAGGAATTTAAAGTAACAAATATTTTTAAGCTGTTATTTTACAGATAAAATCCCTGTTTTGTTAAATTGCACATAATAATTAGTAAAATATGAAAAATAAAATATTATTTCACATGTTGATTGTGGGGGACAAAGGTCATAACTGTAGAAAAAAAAGTATAGTTTTTTTTAAATGTATAAATTAGCAAATAACAAATTAAGGAAATAAGCATAATTTTATTGATAATTTCTGCTGTTGAAAAAAAATGGGGAAATTACAGATTAAAAGAATGGGAAATATATTCTTTATGTGCTATTTTACATATCTTCCCTCTTCTGGTAAATTACAGATAATAAGTAATAAAATCTGAAAAAATAATATTATTTCACATCTTGATTATAGGGGGAAAATGGTCAAAATTTGAACAAAAAAATAAGGAAAATTATGGATTAAAAATGCAAAATATTTTTTTTATTGCTATTCTAATTCTAAATGGGACTTTTAAAAAAATTATTTTTGCATATTTTTTGTTAAATTACAAGTAATATCTAGGAAAGTCACAGAAAAATTATTAATTTACACGTTGAAAGTAAAAACAGATAAGAAAAAAAGTAAACTGTTGCAGCAACAAGCTCAGATTCTTTTTTAAAGCCACTGAATGCTTTATTTATTAAATGAGACGTGCAGAACAAAGAGATTTAGAAGATTTTTAAGCCAAAATGACATCCAGAGTTTGTGTTTTAAGTTTAGGTTGCGTGTTTTTACACTGAATGAGCAGAAAAAGAATTTAAAAACCCAAAGAGAGAATATTGAGTCTTACTGGGGGAGGGAAGGGTGGATGAAAAGTGAGTAAAAGAATTAAAAATGAGATGAATGAGGATGAATAGTTTCACAGACCTGAGTTCTTCTGCCGTCAGCTGGTCGGTGGATCCAGGCAGCAGATGAACCTTTTGTTTGTCTCAGAGGAACAATGTGAGGTTTAAAAGGGCAGAACTCTGGTCTTTAAAGGCTGTTAGAAGGAGAAGGTCAGGAAATGTTTGGGTTCATGTTGGACTGGAGCTCCAGATGAGTCACATATTCAGACATGAACTGTTCTCTGGTAATCTGATGGCATCTGAACGCATTTTATTTAGTGCTACACGAGTCTGAGCTGCATGTCGTCACAATAACAGAAAGAGAAGACAGAAGACGGGACTTTTTTTCCACGTTTCTGCACCAAAAACACCCCAGAGAGCTCAGAAGAGACACAGTTCTTCTTCAGTTTGCTCGACAATTTCACATCTATTAAGCTACAAACTGAAATGTCCACAATAATAAAGCTTTACTGGGACAAAAACAAACACTAACAGCTCAATTTAACGTTAATCAACAAACAAGATGTTAACAGGAGACAGAGTTCAGTTTGTTGCTTCCAGATGTTTAGGATTATTTCCTCTCCATCAAGTTAATTATTGCTTATAATTACTATGCCATGGAACGCAGCAGAATTATGTGACGATCGGCGTCCATCTGTCCGTCCCTCCGTCCGTCTGTCTGTCTGTTAGCGACATTACTCAAAAACAGACCAACGGATTTGGATGAAATTTTCAGGGAAGGTCAGAAATAACACAAGGACCAAATGATTAGATTCTGGCAGTGATGCAGCTTATAGTCTGGATCCATGGATTTGTTAAAGATTTCTGTATCATTGCCAGATAGCAGCACTGTAACCATGACAACAAGTGAACACTACATCAGCTGATTGTGATTCTACTACAAATCCACCACTGAGGACTTATCAGGACTCATGTGTCAGAAATGATCCAAGGAACCACTGATTAAATTGTGGGGGTGTTTCTGAGTCCCATCAATTCCTGCCGCCTGCTACATATTTAGGTCACGTGATTCGATATCCGTACATAACGTACACATGCAGAACACACGGCTGTACTCAACACAAGTTCATTTAGTTTGTGGGTACATCTATGTACATGATTGTTTGTCCAGATTTTATCCATCAGAAATGATACGACTGAGCAGCCTTGGAGGAGGACTGAGCTCTGAGTGTCAAACTTTCCATCAGCAGGAGAAATAAAACAGAATTTAAATGAGCAGCGGCGCCATGCAGCTGCTATAGTGTGTGTGTGTGTGTGTGTGTGTGTGTGTGTGTGTGTGTGTGTGTGTGTGTGTGTGTGTGTGTGTGTGTGTGTGTGTGTGTGTGTGTGTGTGTGTGTTTCATTGTGATTCAAAGCAACATGTGTGTCTCAGTGGGAGGTCAGAGGTCACCATCTGGAGGGTTACTGCAGAGAAAATGTAGAAATGATTCACTTTCTATGTGTTTGTGTGTCTCTGATTGTGTGTCTCTGATAGTGTGTATCTCTGATTGTGTGTCTCTGATTGTGTGTCTCTGATTGTGTGTCTCTGATTGTGTATCTCTGATTGTGTGTGTCTCTGATTGTGTGTCTCTGATTGTGTGTCTCTGATTGTGTGTCTCTGATTGTGTGTGTCTCTGATAGTGTGTGTCTCTGATTGTGTGTCTCTGATTGTGTACCAGGATGCCTCGGTGTGTTCCAGGACAGTGTGTGCTGCAGGTAGAGTTTGTGTTTCTACTGTCAGAGGAGAACCAGAGTGTCGCTGTTTAGAGGTAAACTAATGAACACGTTGTGTTGTTGTTGTTATTTGTTGTTGTTGTGACAGTTACGCACACAGCGATAAAATATGAAAATATCTTTATTTATAACCATTTTAACTGCAGTGTTGTTTTTAATACATATAATTGATTTGAGTTGCACAGATTTTCCAGTGCTGATAAATTAAGAATAACAAGTACAAAACTGTGAATAGCATCAGAAATATGTTGTTTTTAAAATAATAAACTGTAAATCCTTCTTTGACAACGTTTGACCATAAAATTACATGAATTTTAATGTAATGTCAAATATCATTATTTTACAGATATTTGCTATTTGAAATAAAGGTTCTCTATGTTGAAGATTTAAAAATGGTAATTAATGTGACTGTTATTAAAAAAACAACAAACAAAAACTAACCAAAACTGCAGATAATATCCACATCAAAAATCTGTAGTTTTACAAATATGCATTTTCAATGTCTGACTGTAAAATTACAGTGTTTTATTGTATTTAAATCATCAAAAAAAATATATATATAAAAAATATATATACGTTGCAGATGTTTGCTGTTATTTGACAGAAAAATTCGATGCATTAGGGATTTAAAAATGGCAAATATAAATTTTTCACTCTTTTATTTTTACAGATTTTCCCTGTTTTATTAAATTGCAGAGAATTTTTTATTATTTATCATTTTTATTATTTTAGTATAATTATATTTTCATAAAATATAATAAAATAATTCTTTTTATTTTTGTTTCAATTTTTTATGTTATTATTAGTTATTCTATTTTAATTTATTTACAATAAAAATGTCATTAAAATGATGAAGTCTTCTATTATTATTTGTTTTATCGGTGTGAGTGTAAATCACTTCCTCCTTGTCCTCCTGCAGCAGTGTGACTCGTCTGAACACTGGGTTTGTGGCAGCAACAATAAATCCTACAGGAATCACTGCGAGCTGCACCGAGACGCCTGCATCTCCCAAACCAAGATCCATGTGGAGCACCGAGGACGCTGTCAGGGTCAGTGAACGCACCACATGTTTAACTTGGACTGGAATTTTATACATTTACCCTGTTAATTTAAAGATCGTAACTAGTAAAATCACAGAAAATAAAGCAGAATTTATGTCTTTACCCTCAGAAAAACAGATTAAAACCAAAAAAAAAATAATGTCTTTATAAAACAATCTGTCATTTTAAAATGGTTTAACATTTGACCATAAAACTATATTAAGTTTGAGTGAATTTAAATCAGAAAAAGGTGTTGTTATTTTACAGATATTTGCCATTATTTTAAAGAAGTATTCTCTCAAGTAAGAAATAAAAATATAACAAAAAACTAGAAAATATATATTTTATAGATATGTCATTTTATGAAAGAAATTTCATGTATATTAAAAACTAAAAAATGTTTTATTGTAATTGTACAGTTTTTCCATGTGTTGTCATATTACAGATAATATTTAGTAAAATCACAGAAAGTATGAATTAATGTACATTCTACTGTTAGAATAAAAAGGGGCTAAACTCTAAATAATATTCACATCAAACATTTTCTATATTTATATATTTTTTGATGAGAAAATTACACAGATTTACTGCAATATTAATTAAATTATGTATAATTTAATTATTTAATTATACATATATGAGTCTTTTTTTTCCAGTTTTTACAGTTTCTGTGTCCCCTGTTGGTTTGAACATACTTTAATGCCAAATTTGCATCGTTTCATTTGTTTATTTTTTGACAGATTAATTTTTTTTAAACAGTGTACACTCTGCATGAATCTGTGTTTTTATTTCTATTTGCAGAAAAACCACCAAAGACCGACGTGAGTCCCAGTAAGTCAGAAAATATCACAGATTTACGCCCAAATCAGTAAATTTAAACCTTCAGTTCAGCTTCTGGCTTTGTTTCATTTAATTTGCTTGTTTGTTTGTTTGTTTGTTTGTAGTTGTGTGCTTCCTGTCTGACCGTGATTGGCTGAGAGAACGTGTCATCCAGTGGGTTCACAAAGAGGCCGAATCAGACCAGGTGTCCCTGAACGCATCATCAGCCGGCAGCCTCCTGCAGAGTTACTTTCAGGTCAGATCTCATCATTCCACCTTAAAAACTGTCAGTAAATGATGCGCTAAGCATCATTAAAACAGTCTCCTAATTGTCATAAAGTTGCATGTGGGGGTATTGAAGGTAAATATTTAGACTTTCTGTGTGTTTTGTGTCTCAGATGTACGATAACGGAGATTCTGAGCTCGACTCTAACGAGTTCCTGAGGTTCCTGAATCATAACGAAACGTCTCTGAACCTGACGTTCTCCAACATTCTGGAGATCAACCTGCTGCTCAGGTCCTCATTTCATTCCATTCATTTATTATTTAGTGAAACTTTGCTGTCAAATCTGTCAAATGTGTTGTTTTTGTGGTGTTTTTAGACCCACAAATTCAACAAAAGCTCTAATTTTTTTGTCACACTATTCGGATTTCCTCCTTTTTACTGCAGGTTTTTTGTGCTATGATCAAATATAATGTCATCAATTAATAATCTGCTACATCTTAATCAAATTAAAAAGAAATTTTAGCAGATGTGCAATAAATAAGTGCAATAGCAAACGCGTTTTTCCAACTTTTATGTACAATTTTGCACATCATGTGTCCTACAGTACATACATTTTGTATTATTATGTTTATTTTATTTAAACATATATATTTTGTTTTTAGAGCAGTTATTTGTGCTGAGCTCTTAAAAAAGTTTTAAATTGTGTTTTTGTTTGAAATCTAAAATGAGTCACTTATAAGCAGCCAGAAGAAAACTATGTGTGTAAATTCTGACTTTAAAGCAGAGTTTCAGGAATAAATTCAGTTTTTCTTGCGTCTCCTTCAGGTCTCTGTGTGTCGATGCTTTGATCGAGCTGTCGGATGAAAACGCCGACTGGAAGCTGAGTTTAACTGAATTTATAAACTGTCTGACGCCGACTTTTCATCCACCTGAAAGAAGTAAGATCCCAACATTTGTAGAACATTTTTAGTTTTCCTGCCTTTAAAAAGACATTCTGGGAGCCGAGGAAGAAACTTCTCAATGAAAATGTTGTTAGAACTTTGCAGAACTTTGTCAGAATGTCTTTAAAACCTAAAAAATGTATTTGACATTGACTGTGTAAAACTAAGTTATATTGTTTTGATTAAAAAAATGCCAAAAAAACAAACTTTATGTTTAAAAACATCTAACATGAATAAATTTTGAGAGACAGTGTTCAGCTAATATGTAGTTTATCTTTCTACTTAGACGGAGAATTTACATGTTTAATGTAAAACAACAACAACAACAACAATAATAATAATACACTTTATTTGTAATGCACTTTTAAATTCAGCAAAATCTCAAAATGCTGCATTGGAGAATTAAACGAATAAAAACAAAACAAACAGGTAAAATTAAAAAATAAAATTTTCAAGAACATGTTTAAATAAAAGCTTTATTTAAAACAAAGGTCTTTATTTAAGCCTTTTTAAAAAATACTAAACAAAGCTGTGAAATATCCACAGAGTTTCTATATTATTTGAGAACATTTTATTTATTTTTTCTTAAAATACTCTTAAAATACATTAACACATTTTTTGAAACACACAAAAATATTAATGAAATTACAACACTAGAATATTACACAGTATTATAAATTTTTAAATGTGAATATTTTACAAATGCATCTTTTAAGGAAATTAATTATTTTCTTTACACCAAAAGACTTTTGAAAAATGCACTAAATATATTTTAAAAATAAGCTAAATTTACATGTTTAATGTGCAATAACTTAACTGTGAATAACTGGACAATTTTCATTTGTGAGAAAAAATTTTCAACATAAAAAGATATTTTTGCTAAATTTCCTTCTTTTAAATTTAAATTTTAAGTTCTTTTTATATCTTTAAGTTTAATATTGTTGATGTGAATGTGTCAAACTTTGTTTACTTGGGTGTTTTGAAAAGCGCCTATAAATAAAATGCTTTCTTATTATTTGCAAATTTATGCTAATTTCACAAATAGTTTCTTTTATTTAAAAGACAGTTGAATTGAAATTTGACATCAGGTCCAGTTAATGACATATTGGTCTGTATTTTCTTTGTTAAATTGGACATATCTTCTATCATTACATATTTTCACAGCAAAAATATTGAATGAATGTGTTTTCATCAGTGTGTAATATTATATATTATATTATAATATCTCAGTTTTTATTATATCTACCAATCGTGTTGAATATACATGATACATTATTATATATACTTTAGGTAATTTCATTATTTTTACACAAAGCCAAGAAATGCACATCTTTTTTTTATTAATCTAACATAAAACAAATGTTACAGAATCTTACTGTTTTAATGAGATGATTATGATGTTCGGTTTTTTTTACAGTGTTTATACATGAACAGATGTTTTACAGTGTATGTTTTATTTATTTCTTTTTTTCAGAATGTGCTCTGGAGGACGAGGTGTTGGAGGACGGAGCTGAGACTCACCTGGACTGTAATAAATGTGTCTGTGCTTGTGGAAACTGGGTCTGCACAGCTCTGACCTGCAGCGGTGACCATTTAAACACAAATACGGACTTTATAGATTTTACAGTTTCTGGTTTCTCTGTCCGCTGCTGAGCTTAAATCTGTTTAACTTCGTGTGAATTTCAGGAGAACATCCGGTGGAAGAAAACATTCAGGAAGGAGGAGAAGATGAAGAGATGACAGAAGAAGAATTCAGCAGGAGAGTGGCTGAACTCAACGCTGTACAGGTTATTATTATTACAAATAATAATAATAATAATAATAATAATAATAATAATAATAATAATAATAACAATAATAATAATAATATGTTTATTATTATTATTATTATTATTATTATTAATAATAATAATAATAATAATAATAATGATAATATGTTTATTCTCATTATTATTATTGTTATTATTATTATTATTATTAATAATAATAATAATAATAATAAAGTTTTTCAATTTTTTAAAAGATGTTTTTTGCTTTACATGAGCTAACTATTAAATATCGAAACACATTTACAGTTTGTTTAAATACATGAAAATATCACTAAATAGTTTTTGCCATTTTTGAGCTTTTTATTATTATTATTTACATGAAAATACTAAATTTATTAAACACAAAATATCAATAAATTGGCAAAAAAGACTCAATATCACGAAGATTACACAGAAAAAAAAATAAGGGATTTACCTGAAATTTAACCATTTTTTCCTGTTTTTGGCATCAAGAAAATGTGTCTGTAAAATACAGGATTTTATTTTATTTTTTTAAACAATCTGCTGTAAAGGTACAGCTAAAGTACATAACTACATAACAAGAACCCATCATTTTATGAACAATATTTAAAAAGTTTAGAGCGTTAATTTAGTAAAACAAAACATGAGCCAATAAAGTTATTTTTTATTTGTGAATAATAAAAAAATTGTAAAAATTGTGAACATTTGGCAGCTCGGATGTGAGAAAAAACACACAGCTGCTGCAATAATTCTATGAAATAACATAATTATGTTGTTATTTAAAACAGTGTCCTTTATTCACACTGAGGTCATTGAATGCATCTTTTCTTTCAGGAGACCTGAGGCCCCGCCCACTGAACCTCCAACAGCCAATCAAGAGCTGAGGTGGTTTTAAACTCCAGAGAACAAGAAAACCTCAGAATTTAGTTTTATATATTCAGAAATCTCATCACATTACAGTGTATTTCTGAGAACTGAAGCTGCATTTATTTTATTACATCTTATTTTTGCTCATATATTATTATTTGGGCTGTAGTTTTTTAAATTTGATGATGGAAAAATGCCAAATTCTAGTCAACACTGGGATTATTTTTAAGTTATCTATCATTTACTGTCAGATTTATTCCTCAGGACTGGAGGCTGAAGGCTTTAGGAAACCCATAAACATTCAGGAGCTTGTTTTAGTAAAATACAACCAGGTTCTGATGATTTTACAGCCTTCAATATTAGCTTTTTATGTTGATTATTAATTAATTTTCTTTTGGCTACAGTCCTTAATTATTGTTTTGTTTTTATTTATTGTTTATCATTTTACACATTCCAAAGACCAGACTTTGTTTTGAATGTTCCCATTTTCATAATTGAGAATTTATAGGACATTTTTGTTTTATTCCACACGTTTAAAAATAAATAAAAAAAGAGAAAAAGGGATTGTCAGAATTAATTTTATAGGCTTGAATTCATTTCAGGCTGAATAGATTCATTATTATTGAGATGCTGTAGATTGTTGTACTCTTTTGTTGCTCAAATAAACATTTTTGTGGAATTAATCCTTTAAAAAATGTCAGAATCTGAGAGTTTTTAAAAATATTTTTCATTAATTGACATTACTTTGGAGAAGTCTGTTTTCACTTTGACATTAAAGAGTCTTTTTTGGTAAATTATTGTCAAAAATTTCAAATTATTTAGACCATAATTAAATGCTTATAAGCAAAAAAAGGAGGAATATTTGTAATACAGCTAAAATGTGAAATTGACAAGTGATAATTAAAGCAAAACATGGTTTTTTTTTACAGATTCATAAGAAAAATAGTAAAAATTCCCCAAAATTAACAATTGTTTACATTATTTTGAGATCTTCAATATGGCCTCCAGACAGGCTCCTCCCCCCTCATAGAAAGACACGCCCCTTCAATGTAATTGGTCAGCGCCGTGACGACGCTGCGGTCCTCCCCTGCGGTTTGGAGAGTTTGGTTCGGTCCGTAGTAGAAGCTGCCCGGCTGGAACGGACCACTGTGGCTCAGCGGGGGAGGAGGAGGAGGAGGGGAGGACAGGTAGGGGCTGTAGGGGGGAGGCTGGGAGGAGTAGGGGAGGGCGGACAGGTGGTGCATTCTGGGAGTCAGAGAGGTCACCTGACCCAGGAACGGTGGCTCATTGGTCCACAGAGGCGAGGAAAAGGATCTACAGTCTGAGGAGAGGGAAAGAGACGACAAACATCCAGAACTTTCAGCTGCTTCTCATGGTCTTCCTCAGATTTCATGTTGCAAAAACCCCAGAAAAAGCAAGATTAGATTGAGTTTAGATTTTGCATCGTACAGTTTTCTTCTTTTAGTTGGTTTAAATATTATAATCTGGATTTTTCTACATTTTTGGAGTACATTTGCTCAATCGAAACATTGTACTTTTTACTCCACTACAACCGCAGTAAGTATTTATTTTGCAAATTAAGATTTTTAACAAGAAAACACAGATAATTATGGTTACTGCTGATCAAATTATATGGAAATATTCAGTATATGTATCACTGTCAGGACTGTGCATTCACTCATTGTCTCAACTTCAGTTCAGTTTTCAATCAACTTGTGCATAAATTTGAGTTTAAATTACACATAAGATAAAGTTGATGCTACACTATGATGTTGACCCAGTTTGTGTGTGAGAGAATTATGCAATTTCGGCAACTTTGAGAAATTTTGAATACTTTTGGACAAATTTTAGGTAATTTCACATAATTTCAAGTCAATTTGGAAAAGTTTTACCTCATTAGGAGAAGTTTTTGAGACATTTTGAATAGTTTCCAGTTATTTTAGTTCAAGTGGAGTCATTTTAGGAGCTCTGATTAGTGGTGCTATGACTCCTTCTATACTGCTGACATTGTGCTTCATTGCTTTTTAGTTGTTCATCCATCCTCCTGGAACACTTTTTGCACTCGTTCTTCACTGTCAGGACTATGCATCCACTGTGGTAGTCCTAGTCAGGTTCTCACCAAACATCTGGACTCCATCTGAGTCCATACCTCCGGGGCTGATCTTCCTGGATCTTTTTCTACTTTTCATGGAGTCATTTTAGGAGCTCTGATAAGTGGTACTATGGGAACTTCTATACCTGGTTCCCTGATTTGATCTTCCTGGATCACTTTTTGCACTCATGCATCTCCATATCATCATACTTCCACCTCCATGCTTCACTGTCAGGACTTTGCATCCACTGTGGTAGTCCTGGTCAGGTTCTCACCAAACATCTGGACTCCATCTGATCTAATGCATCTCATTTTTCATCTAATGAGGCTTTAAGTGACACCTCTACTGTTATACCTGATGAAGAGCTGCTGCTGGAAGATCTGAATACTCCTGACTTCACCTCCTTCTGCCTCTGTCCTGATGGAAGAAGCAAATAAACTTTAACAAGAGATCTGACTATCCCAGATTAAATTGTTGCATCATTATTTGATGTTTACTGACGTCTCGGCAGTCGTGGTCCGTCCACGGTGATCTTTATGGCTCTGTGCAGGGTGGCGATCTGAGGCGGTGAGGTCAGGACGTTTATCGACAAGGTGAAACTCTTACCTGGAAACGAAAAATACAACATTAGGCACAGTTTTTTTAAATAAATTCAGTAACTGTGTGGGATCACACAGGAAATGATTCTTCCACATCATGAATCCTATCTAGAGGACGACTCTGGTATCTTCTGTGTGTAAAACGATCCTTTCATTGTCTATAATAGTTCTGACCAACCACCTGCCACACATGATGACATGAGCCTTAAAGTTTCACCACAATGCAACTTTTTAAAGTTTTTTTTTGGTGAAATGTCAGAAATCAGAAACACATCCAGGGTACCAATGATGCTCTATGTCATAGATGTTAAACTGCTTAAACTATGATACATCCCATAATACTGATGATCACAATTGGTTAAAGATAAAATAAACAAAACCCAGATTTAGTTTTTAGATCATACATACCACTTTTGTGGTTAATTCCTCT
Source organism: Amphiprion clarkii (assembly GCA_027123335.1). Lineage (NCBI taxonomy): Eukaryota > Metazoa > Chordata > Actinopteri > Pomacentridae > Amphiprion > Amphiprion clarkii. The sequence goes on along the minus strand of CM049582.1, from coordinate 2,026,784 downwards.
TCCTTGTGTTTTTGTTGTGTTTTTGAATCATTATGTGGTAAATTAGGCCTTTTTGCACATTTTTTTGTGATTTTGTATCTTTTTGTGGTAGTTTTACCTCTTTTCGTAGTGATTTTGTGCATTTTTGTTATGATTTTTCATCTTTTTATGATACTTCTTCTTAGTTTTCACTTCTATGGATTTCAAGGACCTGGAACTCTGGAAATAATCAAATATTCATTACATGAAAGTAAAACGAAAGTTATTGTGAGAGTGTCACAAGCTGCACCGATTTAATTATAAATTCTTGTTATTTGGGGTTTTATAAAAACCGGATTAATGGTGTTTGACTGCTTCATACCAATTGTTAAAGACATGACAGGTTTCCCTATGTCTAAATTTGAGGTGATCATGCAATTACAGCTAGTATATTTGGAAGATGATGTGATGCAAAATGAAGAAAAATGTTTTATTTCTGTGACTATAAGGTGTTTAAGGTGGAAAAGGAAGAAATAAATGGCAGAAGAGGAGGTAACGTTCCATCACAGGCCTCGTTTACTTGATGTTTCTAATATTTATTGTTCATTTTAACAGCTCTGTGTCCATTTATTTTTATACCTCTACCACTGCGACCGATGAAGCGCAGGTCATTGAAGTGGGCGTATCCCTGCTTCATGGTTGACATGGCGTTGCGTAGCTCGGCGCTGCTGTTGTCGTCATTACCGGCCATCACCGTCACCACCACACCATCTGGGATGTCGTCGCCCAGGGCAACCACCTAGAGAATGGAGAGACATTAGGACCAATGCTTTACCTTTGAACCACAGTTTTATCCTCTTTAACCCTCCTGCTGTCCTCATTTACAGGCACCAGAAAATATTGTTTCCTTGTCTGAAAAAAATTCAAGAATTCAGCAAAAAAATTCCCCAAAATTCAGAAAATTTGCAAAACCTTCAGGAAGAAAATTCTAATAATTCCTTAAAAGTTTCTCTTAAAAGTTTTATTTTAAAAAATACCCCAAATTTGGCAAGAAAATTCTTGTAAATATTTTCAAAAAATGAGTAAAATCTTCCAAAAAATGAGTAAAAATATCTAGTGATTCCATATATATCAGTAAAACTTCTAATATTTTCTTAAGAACATTCACATCAAAATCAAACCAAAATCCAGCAAAATTCGCTGGATTTTGGTTGATTTTTTGTGAATGTTCTTAAGAAACATTTTTAACATTTCTTTTTTTCACCAAAAAATGTTCAAAGATTCCCAGAAATGTTGAAAATGTGGACATCAGAAGTTTCACTGTGAAAATATATTTTTTCCCACATTTTCAAACTTTAAAACGGATCGATTTTGACCTGCAGGACGACACGAGGGTTAAGGATGGAAGGTTCAACTCAACTGAAAGTGTCTAAACCTGTTGACCTCTGGCCTCTGAACTAAAGCCAGTGCAGATCAGACCGATAAAAACCTGATTCCTCACAGTAAAAGCTCTCGGCAGCGTCTTGTTACACCTCCAGTGTTGCGGCAGGCTGCTGCACAGGAAGTTGGGGCTGTCGGTCGGTACCAGGCCTCTAGGTGGCGCTGTGCTGCGATGCTGGAGAGATCTACCGTCCTGATCGTCCGGCTGACGCTCGCTGGGCGACGATCGACATTTAACCACCGGATCTGAAAGAAAATAGGGTTATTCCAGCTTTTCTTGTCTTTAGCTTTCCATTTTTGGTTCTTTCCCCTGAAATGTCTTTAACATGCACATTCCTGAAATGATTTTCAGAACAAGACTATAAAGACTTCTAATATCAGGGATCATGGGTGTGTCAAGCACTTAATTTTCTGTATATTCAGAGAATTTTTAATGTATTGTGCCTTTTCTGGATCCATTTAAAGTGGTAATGTCTATATTTAAATAAAGGAAAACACATAAAGCATTACATTTTCTAGATATTTATCCCTGAAATCTATGCCTATACCAAGGAATTTATAAAAAATAGCATCAAACTCTAATTTTTCCAAGGTGATCACAGTTCTAATTAAATTGTTTGAAAACAATTACCAAAACACTGTTAAAATACATTCAGAAATGATTTTAACAATACAGAAAAATGTCTTAAAAATTAAGAAAATAGACAATAATATTAAAAATCTGTCACTGTAGAAAATCATGACATTTTTGACCTAAAAAGTTTTTTAAAATTGATCAAAATGTCACACATCAAAAAATCTGTTTAATTCACTAGATGAAACTGTTAAATTCAAACAAATGTAGTAAGACAGTTAAAATACATTGGCAAATTTAACTTATTTTCTAAAATATTTCCTTTAAATTTAATATATGAAACAGTGAACTTCAAGTTTCATACTGGGAATGTTTTGGTTTTGTAATTTTATATAGATTTGTTTGTTACATGAGAAATATTCGTAGTGTTAGAGAAGTTTTCACCTAAAAAATGTAATGAATTATATCTAACAGGATGTTTATATATTATCATGCATCAAAGAATAGTGTTATAAAAACATTTCTGTGTATTTGCTGTAAGTAATTATGACATCTGACAGTTTTCTGTGACAAAACAAAACAAAAAACAATAATATAAACTAATAAAAACACTATTGGTATGGTGGGATATTTATAAAACATCCAGGACTGCAGCCTGAGGAGGGAAGAAATGTGATAAAAGGTGTTTTTAACTTAAGTGTGTAAAAAACTACAACTACCAAAACCCCGCGCTTTCGCTAGTTGATGACTTACGTCATCAAGTCGCGCCGAAAAGCGACAGAATCGGTCGCAGCTACGGCAGAGCGGAGTTTTCTGAGTGATTTAGGTGAGAAATTCGACTGGTTTTCGGTTTTTCTCCGTGTCTGAGACTCTTTTCCTCACTTGTCCTCCCTTTCTTCTCCTCTCCACGCTCTTTTCTTTCTGTCTTTTGTTTTCTGCGCTGTGGTTTATCGACCGCAGTGTTTGAATAGGAGGGAGCTGCTCGTTATTATCATTCAGATTCACTGCCGGAGAGGAAGTTAATGCGGTCACTGCACCTGTCCGAGGCTTTTTCTCAGTCCCTGCTGTGTTTATGTTGTGTTTATTATCAGCTCTGTTCTGCTATCTTGTTATCTTAAGCTCTTGGCTCAGTTTCTCTCTCTTCTGTTGTTTTGTTTGGGTAAAATTAACCTAAAAACACTGAAACCACAAATGAAACTGAGTATTTATGCTATGAATTTACCAATAAGACAATAAAAGCTTGTGTTTGTTGTTTCTACGTGCAGCAGGACGGATATAAAGTACAGAATAATTTACTGTTACATTACAGATGTATGTATGCTGTAAAATGAAAGTCCTACTTCAGTTAATTTCGGGTTCTGCTTTACTTTTCCGAATCCCAAAAACCCGAGCAAAGACAGATTATCTTTTTTTAAAAACTGCCATAATGACACCATTTACCAGGTAAGAACTGTAAAAAACAGAAAGAATCGTTGGGTTTTTCAACTTTCTAGTCATACTAGTCATGTGTGATGTGCTGAAAATGAACTAAACCTGAGCTTAATATTATAATATTTAATCAAAGTCGCTTTGTTCCGCATCCCTCTTTAAAAATTCTACAAAAAATGAACCATTTGCTCTAATCAGAATTTATAAAAAACTAAAAATTCTGCACTTGCTTGTGCAACTGTGAAGCCATGAATGATCCAGCTGTAACCAACAGGCATGAGATTAAAATTCAGAGTTTTAGCTGAACTGCAGGCAGTTTTTATACAGACAGGACAGATTTTGGACGTGTTTTGAGTCATTATGTACAATCTTTGCATCTTTTGTACACATTTAAAGTTGTTTCAGTCAACCTTTGACTCCTTTTGGTCCAGTTCTAAATAGTTTTGGACCCATTTTTTGTCATTTTGGGCAAATTACAAGTCATGTTGATCTCACTGATTCTTTCTCGATGAGTTTTGAAGCATTTTGTAGATGTTTGGTGTTGGTAGGAGACAAGTATAGAACACAATAAATAGTTAAATATCTATAGTATGTAGAGCTAACAGTTCTTTTTCTAGTGTTGGTAATATCTGGAAACTTAGAGAAATGTTGGACATGATGTTTCCAGGTTTTTAAAAAAAATGATTGTAGAGAAATTCAAATGTTGTTTTTTCTTAATTATGTTTTTTGTTGTTCTAACTGTGTTTTTTTGTGTCTACAGGTGGTTATGAACAGTCCCATGGCTGGTTCTGCCGCCTCCAGTTCTAAAGAGCGTCCAGTTTCCAGGACCAGTTTCATCCCAGAGCTACAGAGCATGATGTAAGACACAAAGACACACAAACACAGTGAAGGAAGACACACAAACACACAGATTTAAGTCTCACCCCAGAACAGAATCGGGCTGCTGCTGCTGAACAAACTGTTAGAAGCCATTAAAACCTGTTTAACACAAAAGAAAGACACACAAATCAGTCTGGGAAGAGTTTTCTTGGTGACACTTTCAAATCCACACACAGATTCTTTGAAAACATCCACAGCTCTTCATTTTCAAACACTGTGATGCACACGTACAGGACGTTGTGTAGAATGATTGAAAATGTGTGTTTTCTTGCCGAAAGCAAGATTTAATGTGATGGAAAACAAACAGTAAGACTTATTTAAAGCATAAACACAGCTCAGTCAATTTCAAATATCTCTAAGTAACAGCCTCAGAATTATTATTTAAAAAAAGAATCGCTGTCACAGTAAAGATAAATGACCTGCAGTGTGTTGGACATTAATGGATAAATCTGATGATTTTTCCAGCAGATTCAACGATAATTTGTCATTAAGGACGTCAGAACATTTCTCTAAAAGGAGCTGTAGCATCTTAATTGTGATGATTTTCTGTTTTCTTTGTCTTAAATGACAAAAAAGGAATAATGAGAAGAAAAACTGAAAGATTTCCACCATTTTCTGACATTTTACAGCCTCAGTGACCTAAAAATATTGTGATGAGAATTTATTACAAGAAAAGCCAATTAGAAATGACTCCTCTGCGGTTCGGGCTAAACAGGAAACTCAGTTTTTTATGAATAAAATGTAAAGATTGCAGGAAATTACAGCACATTTCCAATATCACTTTGATATTTTCTGCTATGATTTGATGTTTTTTTTTAATATATTTTAGCAGAACACAGCATTGTGTGAAAACCAAAACAGAAATTCCAAGTCGCTGTAAGAAAAAAAAAACATATTTGGTAATTTTTTGTTCAACAAATTATGACAAAATGGTTGTTTATTTATCCGACTTTTCATTAATTACAATATTTAAGTGTTAAATCAATAATTCTGGTGCAAATATTATCATCATTTGGATATTTTCTGCTATGATTTTACTTTTTTTCAGCATTTTAGCAGAAAGAAGCATCATATAAAAACTTTACTGAAAATCTGAAAATATATAAGAAAAATAAAACATATTTGATTATTTTAAATTAACAAATGATGACAGAATGATTGTTCACTGATCAGAATCCTCATTAATTGCAATAATTAGCCATTAAATCGATCACTTTGGTGCTACTATAATTATCACTTTGATATTTTCTGCTGTCGTTTGACTTTTTTTTCATATTTTAGCAGAAAAACAGCATCATAAATAAATCCTACTGAAAATTATAAGTAACTGTAAGAAAAGCAGAACATATTTGTTTGTTTTTAATTAACAAATCATTATGGAATGATTGTTTACTTATCAAAATCCTCTTTAATTGCAATTATTTTCTATTAAATCAATAATTTTCAGGATTATATCATAATAAGCATGATATTTTCTGCAGTGGTTCAACCTTTTTTAAATCATATTTTAGCAGAAAACAACATCATATAAAAGCTTCACTGAAAATCTAAAAATCTATAAGAAAAACAAAACATGTTTGGTAGCTTTAATTTAACAAATGATGGTAAAATGATTGTCCATTTATCTGAAACCTCATTAATTACAGTCGTTTACTAGAAAATAGTTTGATATTTTCTGCTGTAGTTCCACCTTTTTTTGTCATATTTTAGCATTACATTAAAACTCCACCATAAATTTTAAGAAGCTGTGAGAAAAACAGAAGATACTTGGTAGTTTAATTTGATAAATGAAGATAAAATGACTGTTTACTGATCAGAATACTCTAATTTGCAATTATTTACAATTAAATGAATAATTTAGATGCAAATAGTGTTAGAAGTTTGATATTTTCTGCTGTAGTGTGAATTTTTTTTGTCATATTTAAGCAGAGATCAACATAATATTAAAACCCCACTGAAAATTTTAAGTAGTTGTAAGAAAAACAGAAGATATTTTTAGTTTTATTTGACAAATGATGACAAAATGGTCGTCAATTCACCAGAATCTTCATCAGTTACAATAATAAACCAAGAAATAAGTAATTTTTGTACAGTTGTCACCATCTTATTGATATTTTTCTGTTATTTTTAAAATATTTTTACATTTAAAGCACCCCACCGGATGTCCTTTACAATAACTAACTATTAAATCAATAATTTCAGAGCTAAAATCTTTAATATTTTGATATTTGCTGCTATGATTTGACTGTTTTTATCTGCAGAGGTTAAAATAACAACATGTAATAGTTTCTAAGCTGCAAATGAGGTTTTGTAAATACGCCACGTGCACGCTGTGACCTCCGTGATTGTGTGTGTCAGTGTGTGTGTGTGTGTGTGTTGTGTTGTTTTGTGTCGCTCACCTCGTGTTTTGTTGTCGGCGGTCAGAGCGGCTGAAACCAAACTAAACCCCAAAACCTAAAAAACCGACTCTGAGGCCGAAGCCGAAGCTGCCCACAAACCAGAGGAGTCGCCTGAGCGAGTGACGGCCGCGGACGGCCAATCAGAGCGCAGATAGAGCCGGAGGAGGGAGGGAGGGAGGGAGGGGGAGGAGGGCAGGTCAGGTGTGTGTCTGATGGAAAATAAAAGAAGGAGAAGAAGAAGGAGCGTCAGGATGTGGGTTTGAGGTCCGTCTGGAAGTGGCTTCAGCGGATGCAAATCCAGCTTTGACCAGGTTGTGGTCGAAGTGTTTGTCGACCTCAGCGAGGGTTCCACTCGTATTCCTGCACATTTTAATATTTAGGCACAGATTTGCAAACTCTGGGTTTATTTGCACACTGAGGACGAGGTGGTGTGTTTTAATATAAATGCAAGCTTCGTTACTAATGACAAAGATTATGTTTCTTGTAGCTTATTATCAGAAAAACGCTTCCTTTTCTACAGTTGTTGTTTAAACAGGATTATTTATTGGAGCTGAAGCTAACCACGTTTTTCATTATTTTCTGAATCAAATGATTGGTTGTTCGGTCTCTAATATGATTGAATATGTTAAAATAATGTTGATTGGTGTTTCCCAAACAAGATTTTCAGACTTCAGGTTGAACTCATTGATTCTTTTTGGATGAGTTTGGAAACATTTTAGAGGTGATTGGTGTTGGTTTGGACTTTCTGATGACCTTCTGAGTCATTTTGGACACATTTAGAGTCTTTTTCATCAAGTTATAAGTCATTTTGGTCACAAATTTTGAGTCAATCTGAACTCATTTTTGTAATTTTAGATAAATTTTGACTCTTTTTATACACATTTAAAGTTGTTTTAATCAGCCTTTGAGTCATTTTGGTCCATTTTTTGTGGCGTTGAACTCAGCATTTTGGAGACGTTTGGTTGTTGGACCTTTGAGAACTCACATTTTGTGTCTTTTGCACACATTTAAAGTTGTTTAAGTCAGCCTTTGAGTCATTTTGGTCCATTTTTTGTGGCGTTGAACTCAGCATTTTGGAGACGTTTGGTGTTGGTTTGGACACATTTTGAGTCATTATTGACATAGTTTAAGTCACTTTGGTCAAGTTATTGTAATTTTGGACGTGTTTTGAGTCGTTACAGACAATCTTTGTGTCTTTTGTACATATTTAAAGCTGTTTTCATCAACCTTTGAGTCATTTTGTTCCAATTCTAAATAATTTTGGACCCATTTTTTGTCATTTTGGACAAAGTCACGTTGATCTCACGGAGTCTTTTTTGAACGAGTTTTGGGGCATTTCGTTGAGGTTTACAGTTGCTTTGGTCAACTTTTGAGTCATTTTGGGCAGTCTTTGCATCTTTTTGGACACATTTAAAGTTATTTTGAACAACATATCAGTAACTTGATCAAATTCATTGATCAAATTCATTTTGAACACATATTTGGCACTTTGGACAGATTTTTGTTATTTTGGGCAAATTTCAAGTCATGTTGATCTCACAGTCATTTCAGACAAGTTTTCAGGCATCTTGAACAATTTTCTTGTTGTCTTGGACAGATTTTGAGTAATTCCTGATACATTTTTGTCATTTTGGACAAGTGATATGAAATACTAATCAGTGTTTCTCAATCCAGGATGACAAATTTCAACGATCTTATTTTGTCCAAAGATTCTCAGCTTACTGTCACAGAGGAGGAAAGAAACCAGAAAATATTCACATTGAAAAAGCTGAAATCACAGAATTTAGATCTGTTTTTATGTTAACCGATTTAATAGGTCATCAAAAGTATTCAGTACGAAGGATCTGTTTTATCACTCTGTATAAAAATATTTCTGCAGGTTCATCTATAAATGTCACCTGCAAAATCTTTCAACACATATATATTTAGGCTTGCAGTTCAGCCCTTAAACATTTATTTAATAGTAATATAACACTGAACATGTAGTGAGAAGTATTTTGCATTAATGATTGCACCAATAATGAGTTTCGGTTGTGTGAAAATCGGCTTGTTTTGTTTGCTGTTATCAAGATTAGAATTCACTCTGCGTCTGATGAAGGTTTTTTTAATGTTTGTGAGTCTGTTTGACACTTTCCAAGCGCTCGTCCGTCTCCTCCTCACCTGTCTGATTAACCCTCCTGTTGTCCTCATTTACTGACACCAAAAAATATAGTTTCCTGGTCTGAAAAAAATCCAAAAATTCTGCAAAAGAATGCCCCATTTCTGAAAATATGCAAAACATTCAGGAAGAAAATTCCAATAATTCCTTAAAACTTTCCCTTAAAAGTTTTATTTAAAAACAAAAAAAACAAACAAAAAACAACCCAAATTTGGCAAGAAAATTCTTGTAAATATTTTCAAAAAATGAGTGAAAATCTTTCCAAAAAATCCTAAAAATATCCAAAGTGATTCCATATATATCAGTAAAACTTCTAATATTTTCTTTAAGAACATTCACATAAAAATCAACCAAGATCCAGTGAAATTCGCTGGATTTTGGTTGATTTTTATGTGAATGTTCTTAAGAAACATTTCTAACTTTTCTTTTTTTCCACCAAAAAATGTTCAAAGATTTCCCAAAAATGTTGAAAATGTGGACATCAGAAGTTTCACTGTGAAAGTATATATATTTTACACATTTTCAAACTTTAAAACGGATCAGTTCTGACCCGCAGGACGACACCAGGCTTAAATAAATGTGTGATGAGCTGCTTTGTCGACCCGTCGACTCTCTGACAGCCGTTAAACGTTCAGCAGAGGATGCAGAAGAAGCGAGAGGCTGAACGAGCAGCTGACAGGATAATAATAATAAAGAGCAGCAGTGAAGTCTATCATCTGTTTAAACTCTTTCTACGTGTTTAAAACCAACCAGAGGACCCAGCGGTTCATGTTCAGTTTGTGTTTTCAGGTTTGCTCTGGGAGATGCTCGCCGGCCGCTGCAGGAAACGGCAGCTCTGGTGGAAGACGTCGTCCACACGCAGCTCATCACCATGGTAACACTTCAGATACGCTCTTATTTAGACGGTTTACAATTTACTGCAGCCTGAGTTTAGGCCTCCACAGACCCGGTAATCATCAGGTCTTTATCTACACTTTAACAGAAGTTTGTGATTCTCTTCATGTCAAAGAAATCTAAGATTAAACCTCAGTAAGTTTCTGTGAAATCAGCAGGATTTCTAAATGTTTTTATGTGAAAATAGGAGCACAGTTTATTTTGTAGATGGGATCTGATGTGGCTCTGCGTTATCGTCTCGTTTCTGAAGCTCTGGATGACGTTTCAGCTTCTGTATTTAAACTGTTGGATGCTGATTTAACTGATGGATTGTCTCATTGATCAGCTGCATCAGGCCTGTGAAGGAGCAGCTCTCCGTGGTTCCAGAGTCATTTCAGCTGAAGACATTTTATTCCTGATGAGGAGAGACAAGGTAAAAAAACACTGACAATATATGAAATAACACATTCACTCTCTAAACCTGAGGTTCGTTTTCACTGCAATCTAAAATCCTACAGGTCTATAGAAACAGATTGAAGAAGGAGATACAGTTAGAATGACACAAAGAGACAGAAACAACACAAAAGATGCTAAAATAACACAAAAATTACATAAAACAACACAGAAAGACGTTAAAAAGACATGAAAATGACACTAAAACCTCCAAACTTGCACAAAAAGTGCCTTAGATAAGACACAAAATTACATGAAAATTACACAAAGAAGAAAAAACAAGACAGAAAGGATGCTAAAATAACACAAAAATAAAGAGACACAAAAATGACACAGAAAGATGTTTACATGACATTAAAATGACACTAAAACGGCCAAAATTACACAAAAGGATGTTTAAATAACAAAATAAACTTACATGAAATGACACAAAAATGTTTATAATCCTGAAGTCTTTGTGTTTTTACCGTTTCTGGCTCTGATAAATGTCATTTTGATGATTTCTTTAAACATTCATGGGGATAAATATGCACTATTTTATGGCATTAAGGAGTGTTTTTGATTTAAATCATGTTTTTATTTTTATCTCCATCGGTTTGTAGCTTTGGAATTAATTCTTTCTCTTTTTCTTTTTGTCTTTCTCTCAGAGGAAAGTGGCCCGATTGCTAAAATATCTCCAGTTCAGAGATTATAAATCCAAACTCCTGAAAACTCTGGAGGACGAAGACACGCCTCAGGAACAAGGTACAGTCAGGAATAAATAAGAAACTTGATGGGTTTTTAAAATATATTTGGACAAACAAACATCTTGTGATTGTTTTTAAAGAACCACTTTCAGATAAAGATGATGAACTAGAAGAAAACCACGAGGAAAACTTCACTTTTTCCATCATTTATCTAACAGAAATATAATATTTTTCTGTGGAAAAGGCCTCCAGTGGCTGATATTTAAAGGTTTTATTTCATGTTGTGTTTGTTTCTAAACTTTTCCCGATCATTGAATCTGTTCTTTGACTTGTTCACTTCATAACTCTTCTTTCTGAGGCATTCCTTGGTGGATTTCTGGTGGTTTTAGGATCGTCATCCTGCAGAAAGTTAAAATTCTGCTTCATCTTCAGCTCTGAGACTGACTCCTCACATCAAACTCTCTTTGATTTGCTGCAGAATTCATCTTTGTATGTTCAGTGGAAAACTTTACATTTGCTTCAGTTTTGTTTTTGGACAGAAAAGGCTTTTTTCATGGGACGCCGCCAGCACAGGTCTAATTAGTGTGATTACTTCAGTGCAGAGTAAGATAGAACTTCATTATCTTCTGCCAGATATTCCTGTGAAAAGTTACACCAGCATAAGAATGAATGCAGCTTAAAATAGAAAAGCAATAACATAGAAATACACTTCCTGTCCAAACAAAGTCGTCACCTGGATTTAACTAAGCAAAGAGCCTTCCATTGGATAATTACTGGTCACTTCCACTCAATTTGTAGTCCTTCTGTCTCAGACTTGAGTCAGTTATAGTGATAGTATAATGATACTGCCACCTCCATGCCTGATGGTAGGTATAGTGTCCAGAGGAGATGAAGATAAACCAGAAGATGGGGGCATCAGGGTAAGAAGAGAGGCAGATGAAGTGATGAATTCATCATGGCTAGTACCTACCAGCCTGTGGGGGTTAGGGTTATGATCTGGGGTTGGTCAGGTTCAACGTTATGTTCCCAAAGAATGAGGTCAGCTGATACCTGAAGATACTGAATGACCAGGTCTTTCCATCAGTGGAGTTTTTCTTCATGTTCCAAGATGACGATGCCAGGATTCATGGGCTCACATTGAGAATGAGTGGATCAGGGAGCATGAGATGGATTGTCCTCCACAGAGTCCAGACCTCAGCCCCACTGAGGATCTTTGGGTTGTTCTGGAGGAGACTTTGTCCGACTCTCCCATCATCAATAGAAGATCTTGGTAGAAGATGAATCCAACTCTGGACAGAAATAAATGCTGTGACATTGCAGAAGTTTATTGAAACGATGCTACAGTGAATGAGTGTCGTTCTCAGATCTAAAGACGGTCCAATGAAATACTAGAGTGTGCAACTTTTTTTTTGGACGGCCAGTGTATTAAAGAAAAACAAGTTTGGAACCCAAATATGAGAATAATGTGAGCTGGAATTAAGGACGTCTGGCTGTTATCTTTGATTAAAATGTTTATTGAAGCTGTTGCTATTTGAATGTATTTATTTTTGAGTATTTTGAACTTTACTGTTCTGGTTATTTCTATTACCAGTGAACTCTGCTGCATGAATTTATGGTTATTGCTGTTATAATTGACTGTGTCTCCTGTACATGTTGTGAGCTAAAGTTGTGAAAAAACAAAAAAGAAAATGATTAAATTGTTGTTTTTTGTGGCGTGTGTTTGCAGACAGGTGGGCAGCCTCAGGTGCTGCTGGCGGTGCTGTTGCCGGGGGCAACCAGCGGAGGCAGCGATTGGCTCAGGACTTCCTGGTGTGGATGGATCAGACGGGTGACCTGCTGTCGTTGGCCGAGCGTCAGGAGGTCGACCCGATCAAACAGGAGAGGATGGAGGTCAGATATGGATTTAATCTATAACCCTGCTGTCGGTGTAAACAATCTGTGATGTTTGTTGTTTATTGTGGGTCTGTTGTTTGTTTATATCTGCAGCGTTTGGAGCGTCAGACTCGGAACATGGACCAGGCTCAGTACTCAGAGTTCTGTGAGAGTCGACAGCTCAGCTTCGGTGAGATTTCATGTTTAACCATCGAGACTCAGTGAATTTTTCACTTTATAATGTCAAGAATCAGAAAACACAAGTTCTACCTTCATGCTGGGAATATTTCCAGAGTTCCAGGTCCTTGAAGTCCATAGAGGAAGGTCCACATTTATCACTTTTTAATGGACTTTTTCCATCATTTCTGAGCCTCAGAACTTCATCAGTCCAGCAGATAGAACCGTGACATTTAGGAGGAGAAACATCTGAGTTCTGGTAGAAACTGACACCAGATCAGTTTTACATCCATCCAGGTGTACAGTCTAAACACTAAATCAGTTTTCAGTTCGTTTTCTCTTTAACCAACTGTGAGCATCAGTATTATGGGATAGTTTTCTACTAAAATGATCAAAACGTTATATAAAATGCCATTTTCTCGTCATTTGTAGGAATTATGTGTTTTTGTTTTCATTTATTCATCTTCATGCAGTAAATTTACCTTTTTTGTAATGATTTTACCAATTTTTTGGTGATTTTGTCTTTTTGTTTTGTCTTATCTTTTTCTGACAAATCAGTGCTTTTTGTTGTAATTCTGCATCTTTTAGTGGTTATTTCACCTTTTTGTGGTGATTTTGTGTCACCCAGATTTAGCTTTCAGAACATACATCTTTTCGTGGTCATTTTCTCTTCCTTTGTGGTAATTATGTGTGGTCTTGTTACAATTTTTCATGTTTTTATGGTGTTTTTTTTAAACTTTTTATGGCAATTCAATGTTTCTTTGTTGTAATTCTGCATCTTCTTGTGGGGATTTTGTGCTACTCTGTAGTGACTTTACATATTTTAGGATCAATTTTGCATGTTTTTGTTATTTCAAGTCTTTTTATGGTGATTTTTGTACCTTTAGGATAATTTCTCCTCTTTTTGTAATGATTTGTTTGTTTTTATGGTGATTTTGCATCTTTTTGTCTTAATTTCACATCTTTTTGTTGACTTTGCATCTTTTAGTTTTTTGTGTGTCTTTTTGTGGAAGTTTTTGTATCTTTATGATAATTCTGCTTGTTTTTGTGTTGATATTTTTGCACTTTTTCACAGAACTCAGATGTGTTTTTCCTCCTAAATGTCATGTGTCTATCTGGCTCAGAAATGATGGAAAAAGTCCACTGAAAAGTGATAAATCTGGAGCCACTTCTATGGACTTAAATATTGACAGGATGAAGGTAGAACGTTGCTTTATTTAATCAACTTTCTGATCTCCTGCTTGTGTTTTTTTATTTCTTGCGTTTGTAGCTAAAAAAGCCTCCAAGTTTCGGGACTGGCTCGACTGCAGCAGTCTGGAGCTGAAGCCCAACAGCATCGCCATGGAGATCCTGTCCTATCTGGCCTATGAGACGGTTGCCCAGGTAACGCTTCATGTCATGATGCTGCACCTGTGTGTGAGTCGATGCTGTTATTAAAACGTGTCCTGCTGTTTCTGCAGATCGTGGATTTATCTCTGCTGGTGAAACAGGAAATGACGGCCAAAACCAACCCCATCAGTCACGTGATCTCAGCCAGTTACATCCACTACAACACACACACTGAGGTACGCACACACACACACACACACACATGCACACACGCGCACACACACACACACACACACACACACACACATGCACACACACACACACACACACGCACGCACACACACACACATGCACACACACACGCACACACACACACATGCACACACACACACGCACACACACACGCACACACACACACACACACACACACACACACACACACACACACACATGCACACACACACACACACACACACAGCTCCATATTCCAGGTGTCTCACTGAGTTTCTTCCTCCTGCAGGTGAAGAAGGATCCAGACTCACCTGAGGCCACGCCCCCCTCCACTCCAGGCTCCTCCCACTCTAAGCCCGTCCTGCAGGGAAACGGCAGCCTGGACGGCCGGGCGAGACAAAGGAAACGGAAGAAGGTGTGTTTGCTGCTCGTTGGTTCATGAACTAAGCTCCAGTCTGGTTCTAATCTGGTTCTAGACTCGCATCGTAAACCAGGACTTAGTGGAAACCTTTCCTCAGACGTGGGTTAGAATAGTCTCAGTTCTAGTCTTGAGGTAAATAATCTCCTCTGTTGAAGGGAGACTAGAGCTAATCCAGGTCTAAACCAAGACCTAAATTAAACCTGGATGGAGGCAGTTTAACTTCAGAGTAAAAGCTGAGAATGACCTGGACTTTAGTCCTGGTTAACACTAACCCCAGGAGTTGTAGGAGGTTAAAATAATCCTGAACATCCTTTATGTCCTGGACTTTAAAAATCCTGGAATGCATCACTTCACCTCAGTGTCCTGTTCTGTGTACTAATACTGCGTTGTGTACTAGTACTGCGTTGTGTACTAATACTGCGTTGTGTACTAATACTGCGTTGTGTACTAATACTGCGTTGTGTACTAATACTGCATTGTGTACTAATACTGCGTTGTGTACTAATATTGCGTTGTGTACTAATACTGCGTTGTGTACTAATACTGCGTTGTGTACTAATACTGCGTTGTGTACTAATACTGCATTGTGTACTAATACTGCGTTGTGTACTAATACTGCGTTGTGTACTAGTACTGCGTTGTGTACTAATACTGTGTTGTGTACTAATACTGCGTTGTGTTCTCAGAGCTGTCCGGCTACAGTAGAACCTCCCAGTGGAGCCATTCAGCCCAGTCACATCAGAGAGGCCATCAGGAGGTACAACTACAGACACACAGTAAGTACACAACCACAACAACACAATACAGTACATGTACACACTCAGAACAACACAATACAGTACATGTACACACTCAGAACAACACAATACAGTACATGTACACACTCAGAACAACACGATACAGTACATGTACACACTCAGAACAACACAATACAGTACATGTACACACTCAGAACAACACAATACAGTACATGTACACACTCAGAACAACACAATACAGTACATGTACACACTCAGAACAACACAATACAGTACATGTACACACTCAGAACAACACAATACAGTACATGTACACACTCAGTACAGTAAGTGAACTTATAGGACCTTAAGCTGAATACAAATGTATGTTAGATCCTTTATTTTGAAGGATATCATTGAATCTTCTTTCTTTAAACAACATTCACGCCCGGTAAGTTATTAATGGCTGTAGTTACTCTTATATTCAGACAAAGGATTAACAGTCCTCATTCTGGAAATACATTAAATGCTAGAATTTCCAGAGTTTCCCTGAACGCCTCCCATGCAGCTACACTAGAACCTTCTAGTCTCCATCAGTTAATGAAACATAAACAAGTGCATGACAGAGACTTAATGCTAAAAGAGTGAAGTAAGTTTTCTGAGTGGAGTGTTTTAAAATCCGGAGTAATATTTGATTAACTGTACAGCTGTACGAAGAGTTTCTTGTTTTTTTGTCACAACTTTGTGCAAGACATACTTTAACCTGAAGAAAGTACCAACAGTTACTGTCTAACTGGAGTCTCTTCAACTTGAATTATCAAAATTTTTGTTCTTTTTTTCTGCTTATTTGTTATTTGAGACTTAAAACTAAGTTCTGTGAAATAATTTGGTAGATTTCCGAGAATTTCTTGTTTCAGAGCTGGAATTTTTTGTATTTTCTCCCTAAATAAACATTTTACAAACATGAACCTGCTGGAGGCTTAAAAAATCCAAACCACAAATCTAATTTATTGATATCTGATCATCTGAATCGGTTTTCTCTTCCTCAGACAGCTTACAGGAGGACTGGGATGAGTTTTCTGGCCTGCTGAGGATCCACCAAACATTCTTGTATATATATATATATATATATATATATATATATATATATATATATATATATATATATATATATATATATATATATATATATATATATGTGTCTGTGTGTTTTTGTTTTATAAAAATAATAAAGAAGCAGAGTTCCCACTCTTTCCCTGAATTTATTTTCCAGGACATTTTCAGCCGCTACAGACACATTATCACGTCAGACACTAATACATTCCCATCCCCTCATTCTTTGGAAGTGTTCTTTACTGCAGCTGTAACCTGCATTTACCCAGATTGTTTCTATATTTATTACTCAGACATCTGATGTTCAGTCTATGGCTATAACTTATCTATGAAAAATAATTATGACAAATGTATGATAGAATAATGCAAACACACCCACAGATTACAGCGTAGCGCTTCACTAGCAGGACAAACTGGAGTTACAGCGTTCAACTGGGTAATTCCCAGCTCAACTTTCTACACCCATGCTAGCGGTTCAAATGAACATAGTTCCAGTCTTCTCCTCTTCCCTGAGGTCTCTGTGCATCTCACTCTGTTGACAACTACTTTTATTGGAAATTAACGAGATTAAATCAACATGAAAAGTGGTTAATCTCTCTAATTTCTTCTCTCCATCTATCTGTGTACATAGTAATACAACAGAATTCCTCATGTTGTTTTCATTCCCTTATTTCTGTCAGACAATAAAACAGGTGTGAACTACTGAGTGAAACGTGGTCCATTCAGATTACCTGTTAAACTCCCGCTGTGCTGAAATCACAGATGTTGCATCTCTCAGCTCACAGCCAATCAGGAAGGGACACGCCCCCTAGAACTCTGCTCTGCGTACAAGGCAAACAGATCAACAGAGGACGCCGTGAACGCAGCACTACACACAGCACTGTCCCACCTGGAGAAACAAGGTAACTACGTCCGCCTTCTCTTTATGGACTATAGTTCGGCGTTCAATACAATCCTCCCACACGGTCTCGTGAGGAAACTGCTGGACCTCGGTCTACCTCACTCCACATGCCTCTGGATAAAGGACTTTTTGACAGAGCGCCCACAGAGGGTCAGGATTGGTCCCCACACCTCCACACCGGTTCCCCTCAAGGCTGTGTGCTGAGCCCCCTGCTCTTCACCCCCATCCACACCAGGAACACCTTCATCAAGTATGCGGACGATACCAGTGGTCGGCTGCATCACAGGAGGTGATGAGTCCGCTTACCGGGATGAGGTGCAACAGCTGACTGTGTGGTGTAGGGACAATAACCTGCTCCTGAACACATCCAAAACAAAGGAGCTCATCATAGACTTCAGTAATAACAAAACAGACTTTCAGCCCATCCTCATTGGTGGTACCTGTGTAGAAAGGGTCAGTGACTTCAGCTTTCTGGGAGTCCACATGGAGGAGAAGCTGACCTGGAATAAGAACACTACACAGCTGGTAAAGAAGGCACAAAAAAGACTCCACTTCCTGAGAATCCTCAGGAAGAACAACATCAGCCAGAGACTGCTTGTGTCCTTTTACCGCTCCACCATGGAGAGCATCCTCACCTACTGCCTCTGTACACAGTGGCAAACAGGAAAGAACTCCAGAGGGTCACCAAAATGGCTGAGAAGGTCATTGGGTGCCCTCTGCCCACACTGGAGGACCTTCATGGCTCCTACTGCCTCAGGAGAGCCAACACCATCCTGAAGGACTCCTACCACCCGGGCCACTTCCTGTTTGAGCTGCTGCCATGGGGCAGACGGTACAGGGCCATCAAAACCCGGACAAACAGACTTGAAAACAGCTTTTTTCCAACGGCTGTAAGAGCCCTAAACAACACTGGTCCGTAATACGTGCACTATATGCAACTGCCACTACCTCATGTGCAATATCCAATATTCATCCTGTATATACGAACTACAGTTTCTCTCTGCTCTTATGTAAATACCTCAACCCTTGTTTTAATGGTGCTTTTTTAATTTTAAATCCATCTTGTCATTTTGTGTTTTTGTTTTTATTATTACAAAGTTTTTATATATATTTTGTATTTTGCACTGTATGGCCTGCACCTTACCTTTCGTTGCACTTGTTGCAATGACAATAAAGTGAATCTGATCTGATCTGATAAAAATAATTTAAAATAACTTAGACATACACACAATTAACATATAATGAGCATATAAATGCTAATAGCATGAAAGAAGCGGTACAAGCAGATAAGTATTATTTATTTAGATACAAACACAAGTAGGGTGAATAATAAGTGTGCATTGGGTCACAGTGGCTCGTCTATAAAGGAACAGTAAAAGTAAATTTTCATGAAAATAATGAAACTCAATAAAACTGAGTTGCTGCATCCTTGTCAATGACGCACCTCCTCTTCCAAGATGAGTTGGGAAGTTTGAGTCTTAATCTATGCCTGAGTGTTTGCTTCTTTACACCGCTGTTAACAGTTCAGGCTGTTAGATTGTTCCAGATAAGACAAGTACAAGATTCTTCAGAGCCGTTCTACCACGAGCCTGACAGGAAGAACTCCAACAGCTACTGAATGTTCCTGTGGTTCCCTCAAGGCTACAGGAGTCCTACGAGGACGAGCCGGTCCACCTGATGGCGGCCAGTCGCTGTGGTTCAAAGCCAACACCGACTACGTGGACTTCTACTGGACCACACGGAGGCCTTCAAACCGGACCAACAAGTTCAGCGACTCCCCAACTCGTGGGTCTGAGGACGCCGCCGAGCCTCGGTCCAGCCGGCCTCCTGTCTGTGGATGTTTGAGTGCTGAGAGGTTCATGGATGCATGTGAACGTCTCTGTGTTGAAACAGCAGCTTTGGACTCAGTAACGCTGGGAAAAACCAAGAGCTCCTTTATTTGTGACTTCCACTAAAAAAACTGATGAAAATAAGTTTGACAGGGTTCTGACTGATAACAGATTATTAAATAATGAAAATAACAGTTTAAATATTCCTTTAAACAATCCTTTTAGGTCTACATTTCCTTTACACTGACTTCTTGATAAATGTACAAGTATTTTGGGTGGAATGTACCATTAAGCCTCTGTCACTTTGTTGATGTCACTTAGTCACTTTTTTGTTGTACAGTGTACTTAGATGTTAGTTTTTATTTTAGTATTTACTTTATTTTTGTTCTTAATATAGATGTTAGCTTTTATTATAGTATTTACTTTATTTTTATCGCTACTATTTGTTAAATGTTTAATGTAGCAGCATTGCACCGAGTCAAATTCCTCGTTTGTGAACCTCATGAACAATGGCAATAAAACTCATTCTGATTCTGATTCTGTTCAAGGGTTCTTCTGGGAATATACCATTAAACCAACCTTTCAGGTAAATGTTCCAGGATGTTGGGTAGAATATACCATCAGAACAACCTTTTAGATCTACAATGGAAGATTTTAGAGTAGAATATTACTCCAAACCATCCTTTAGGTCTACATTTAAGGTGGAATACTCCTTTACACCAAGATTTTTTGGTCTACATTGGAGGATTTTTTCTAAACCACCCTTTGGGGTCTATATTTGAGGTTTTAGGTGGAATATTCCTTTTAACCAGCCCCTCAGGTCTCTTTGAGGATTTTGGATGGAATACTCGGTTAAAGCAACATTTTAGGTGCATGTCCAAGGATTTTTGGTGGAATGTTCCTTTAAGGTGGATGTGTGAGGACCTTGTAGGTGGAATACTTCCTGAAACCAACCTTTTAGGTCAACATTCAAAGATTTAAGGTGGAATATTCCTTTAAACCAACCTAAATTTCATGTTTTGATCATTATCAAGTGAGAAACCTCAATCCAGACTCCTCATAATGACGTTTGAGATTTATGCTGCTGTTATTTGTTTAGTCCAGACTAAATGACAGAAATCCACAACTGTAATTTTATTTCAGGACTCGGTTATTAAATGTCAAAACAATCCATGTGACTCTAAAAACTCAACAGCTTTACAAACTCTAAGATTAAACTCTCCACAAGGATCCAAAATAAGTTGGACTTCTACATGAGAGCTTTAATTATTCTTCATCTACTTCCTGAAAAGTTTGGTCAATAAAAAAGACAAAAACTAATATTTTCAGCTGAACTAAAGACAGACTTTGTGATTTTTCTGCTCACATGTTGTGTTGTTGTAAACTTCCTCTTTCAAATAAATATCCTCCTAACCCCCTGGAAACCAGCGTTTGTCCTGTTTTTGTGTTGCTCCTCTGCGACCCTAGACAGCCGGGTTCTAATGTTTTTTGAGCAACACACCATACTATGACGTTTTTACAATGATGGTTCTACTATGGAACCAGTTTGACATGTTCAGGTGTTCTTTGTGTGAAAACTCAGAGATTTCAGGGATCAGAAGGTGGTTTTCAACTTTCTTTGTTAACTTTCTGCTTCAACTTTAAACTAAATTTCCTTCACTAAGCCAGCCCTCTGGACTTCCAGGAAGCTGTGTTCCTATTGGCTGTCCAGGTGGCTGCTTGGTGTTATCAGGAACACCTGAGCAGCTCAGTGTCTTCCTGCTTTGTTTAGCTGCAGACAAACATTTCCTCTGTTTCTCTTCACCAGTGAACTGGGTTTGGCTCCGTTGCTTTAGTTTGTTCTTTAGGCGTTGGCTTGCAGCTTCCAGCAGTAAAATCGTCTTTAATGTGTTTCTTGGTGTGTTTTAGGGCTTTGTACTGGATAGTTGTCTTGGTAAATGTGGTTCTTTAGCCACAGTTAGCACATGGTGCTAATGTGTGCAGTGATTAGTGGATTTGTTGCAGCTGAGTTGTGTCTTTATCTTGGCTGTAGTGAGTCTTCAGAGGTTTTTGGTCAGACACATTCTGTATTCTTGTTGGTGAACCAGCGTTGGTTGTCCAGAAGGTAAGAGTTCCTGTCCTGATTCTCTGTTCTCAGAGGTTCTCTGGTAGGCTGCAGGAGACTTTAGCGTTTGGGTTGTGCTAGTTTGGTTTTTGTACGGTTTCATTTGGACGACTATCTTGAGGCCCCTCCATGTGGTTTAGTGAGGTTTTCTGGAACAGTTCTACAAAGCAACCTGCAGCAGAAGAGACTTTGAGAGTTTTTAGGAAGTTCTGGAGACCAGACTTTAGAGCAGCAGAAACATTTGTCAGCAGTTTGAGCAGGAGAAGGTGAGCTTCAGAGTAGAAATGAGACGGAAACCTTCTTGACCCGTGTGGTGAGGTCCTGTACCAAGAGTTTGAGCAGGTTGTGAAGAGTCTGTAGTTCTTTGGTCTGAAAGCACAAGAAGAGTCGATTCATTAAAGGAGAAAACAGGAGATATTGTTGGTTCTTCTGTCGCTCTGCAGTTTCCAGTTTCCTTAGATGGAATATCAAGTTTATATTTTAAATGATTTTCCATGTGAGCCCAAGAAGACTTCAATAAACTCCCTCCATCCCCTGGACACAACACATTTTATTACCATGTTAAATCTTTTTATTTATTTATTTTTTTTAAATATGTTTTTGAGTTTTAATCATAGTTTTAGCATAGTTTTTTTTCTTTGTTTAGTTTTGTCATCTGTGTGAAAGGTGCTAAACAAATAAAGGTGAATTGATAAAGTGAATAATTGACTAACTCATGATTGTGACAACAGAAGTATTTTCATTTTGATTTATGGATTTGTTTCATTTTTAAGGTTGGGGTTAAAATCTTGACAGAAAAAAAGATTAAAGAAATAAATTACAATAAAAAGGAATTAAATCAAAGGAAAAAACATTTAATACAATAAAACTTTTAAAAAGAAAGTTAAACATTAAATACAGTTAAATTATATTAAACACAAAATATTTAATTAGATAATTAAACAGAAGATACAAAACATGTAATTATGAAATTAAACAAATTTTTTAAACAAAAATATTAAACATTAAAGATGAAATATTTTAGACAATGAAAGATTTTTAAAAAATATAATTAAAAAGAAGACTATTCAGCATTTAAAAAAAATACAAAATATTTAATTAGATTATTAAACCTTTAAAAAGACAAAACATTAAATTAAAAAATTAAATGTTAATTAGAAAATTAAATCTTAAAGACAATAAAACTTTAAATAGGAATTAAACAGAAAATACAATGAAGCATTTCAAAAGAAAATTAAACATTAAAAGGTGGTAAAACATTAAAACCTTAAAGATTTAATCGAAAAATTAAACATTGGGAAAGAAAATTTTTCAAACAAGCCGATAAAACATTTGAAAAGACAACAATTAAACATTAAAAAGACAAAACATTTTGAAATCAAATCAGACATTAGAAAAGAATAAAAGGTGAGAAAAGAGCAAAACTAAACATTTAAGAAGAATCAAACTAAAGACAAAACATTTGAAAAGACACCAGTTAAACTTTAGAAGATCAAATTAAACAGAAGAGACAATAAAACGATCAAAAAGAGCAAAAACAGATAAAGGTCTTAAAGCGTTTTCTAGTCTGAAATGAAAACATCAAGTTGTTTCTTCAAACGTTTCCTCTTTCTATGTTCTTGGTTTGATTGTGGACAGATTTACGAAGAACTCATTTCAGAAAACTGTTTTCCAGATAAAGTCTACTAGTAGTTGAAGGCATTTATCAAACTAATGTTACCTTCTGATCTCCACAAACTTTACTGTTCAGTGAAGAGAATCAAAGTTTGAGGATTTCTAAAAAACCCACAGGTGAAGGTCTGAGAGGAACTCAGATGGATGTTCTAAATGTGAAATCAAGACTCATGGTCACAAGTTTTAAGGCTTCTGTTAACCAGAAAGTTCAAACTAACAGAGAAGTACTGAGAAACTTTTAAAACTTCAGTCCTCAGAGTGTCTGAAGGTTCAAACTAACAGAGAACTACTCAGGAACTTAGAAGATATCAGCCCTTGGACTGTCTGAAAGTTCAATCTAACAGAGAACTACTGTGGGACTTAGAAAATTTCAGCCCTCAGACTGTGTGAAAGCTCAGGTCCTGAGGACTCGGGAGGTGTGGAGGCTTTGGAAAGTGTTGGAACTGAGGGTTCCACCCTCCAGCACAAAGGCTGAAGTCCAACCTCCTGAGAAAAACGGTCGAGTCGAGACTCGAGAAAAAAAAAAAATCGAAAATGGCAAAAAATAGATGATAAATGCGCAAAAAAAAGAATAATTAGTATCTGAGCGAGTAGCTCAGGGGGTTAAGAGGATAGACTAGCAACTGGAAGGTCGCCGGTTCAAGACCGGCCAAGGGCAGTTTTCTTTCTTTGTCTTTGTCAGGATTTTGATAAAATTTAAGAAGTGTCTGGTCTTGAACCGGCGACCTGCAGCTCCATAGGCAAATCCTTAACTCACTGAGCTACAGATCAGATACAAAGAAATAAATTCGTCGTCCCTTTGACATCGTAGTTGCTGATGTCACCACATGGGCGGAGCCAAGGCGGAGTCTGGGTGGAGTCAGGGCGGAGAGTAGGCGGGGAGGTGGGTGGCGGCCTCCCCCCTCTACTCCCCCACCTCCCCCCACCGCCCACCACACCTTCCCCCGCCCGACGAGTTCTTCGAGTCTCCACGAGTTCTTCGAGTCTCCACGAGTTCTTCGAGTCTCCACAGGTTTTCCCGAGTTTCTGGAGTTTCTACCAGGTTGGAGGCAGAACAAGTTGTCATGAAGAGGTGTTGAAGTCGGCCAGGATGGACTGACTTTTTACAGCGACTAGAAGGAAGACCACTAGAAGAGCAGGTCTTTAACCACCATCCATAAAATCCATGGAGTCGCTCCAGAGAAATGAAGGGAGAGAAACTTTTATCAACCTCCATCCAGATGTTCAACTTCATATCTTTACTTGGAGATTTTTAGCACCACAAACCTTTAGTATCACACTTTATTCTCATTTATTAGGACTTTCATGGAATCCACCAGCAGATTTACTTTTTTTTGACAAACTTTATTCTTGTCGTCGTGGGACTGCAGTATTTAAAACTCTTCCTTCTATTTGACCTCATGTTTATTAGTTTTAGTCGAGAAGCTTATTTTAGTTGTCAATTAGTCTCTAAAAACCAAACAATAAATTGGATTAGTCAAGAGCTTTACATTTCTTGCTTTGTCATATTTTAAATATGACAAAAAAATTAAAAATAAAGCGTCTTCAGACAATTTGACCTGTAATTGGCGATATATAAATAAAATTGAATTCAAATTGTATGTATTTTGTAATGTTGGAGTAATTCAGACATATATGTTAGAAAACACATTTTCTTTGTCCATTAATCTGTTGATTGTTTTCTCCACTAATTCATTTCTTGTTTTGGTTTATAAAATGTCAAACCCAAATATAATCAGTTTACTGTCATAAAAAGCAAAAAGATTTACATTCATGATGCAGGAATCAGGCAGTTTTTCACTTTTTATCTTAGTTTAGTCAGAAAGATAGTTGATAATGTGTGAATTGTTGCAGATTGTGAGCCGTAAAAGGTTTTAATCTTTGGGGCCGAGTGTCAGAAAACATTTAGAAACCAACATCAACAAAACACTCAACAGAGATTTGAACATCATTAAAGGGAAATCCAACTTTTGCATGACAATGTCTAATTAAAGGACATTTATTTCCAACGTAAATGTGTGATATTCATCCTCTGGAGCTTTCTCTTCACATCGTCTTCCACCTGGACTGGTTTGGTCGGGAGCATGTGCAACAAACATTTGAAAAACTGCACTTTACCATCAATGAATGACACTGAAGTTTAATCTCTACATAAATGAGACTGAGTCTGGATGTGCTGCTCTGTCATTAACTCCTAAGTTTAGGGAAAGTTCAAACAAAAGAGGACAGTTCAGATCAGACTTGAGAATGAGCTTATTTTGAACAAACATCTCAGACTTTCTGAGCTTCAGCACCTCTAGCAAGATATTTTAACAACAAGCAACTCAAGAGATCCAGAAGTTGGAGAGAGTTAGCTTTAGCTGAGCCAAAGAACATGTGGGACGCTAACCTAGCAAACATTTCAGACTTTTCTCTGTGAATTCTGAGAAATAATTTCCTATTTAATGACAGAGCTACACATCTGAACTCAGTCTCATTAAAACAGACTCTAATTCAGTGTCATCCATCCATATTAAAGTGCAGTTACCCAAAATGTTTGTTGCATGAGCTCCAACAAAACCTGTCCAGGTAGAAGGCCACTTTGACAAACAGGAAGTGGAAGATTCCAAGCAGATTTATAGAAGGGGGAACCGGACTGTACTAAGTGTGGTCCAGTATAGAGGGGTGTTTTGTGGGTTTTTAAGGCTGATAATGATTATTAGTGAGACATTTGGAGTAGATATTCATTTGCAGTAAATGAAAGTATTTAAAATCTTGGAGTTAAACTTTGAAGAACACAAACTCTAACAGAAAACTTTGTTGATACGTTTTTGTTTTGTTTACAGATGTTAAGTTAAAGGAGTTTTATTTGTGACATATAACCAATCAAATCACTCCAGAAGACAGAGCGACCACAGGTAGATAAAGGTTCAGAGCCAAAGTAGCACCATTTTTAAATGTATTTATTACCGTAAATCGGTAAAAAATAAAATACTGATAATCAGTAAATCAGTCAGCCCACAATTACTACAATTCTACAATGTATGTCTCTTTCCTTTGACTTATTTATACAATATACTATGTATACTTTATACTATGCTACTATGTTTGTTTCTCCTCCTCTGTTGTTTTCTAGATTGTACTCAGCTGCATGCCTTCGTCCATCCGACCTCCGTTGACTCGTCCCGCCTGCCGTCTCTGGAGCTGAAGCTGGACTGGAACAGACCAAAGTACAGTCCAATCACGATGCCAGCTGCCTCTCGAAAGGCTCCTTCATCTGGCAGGTGGCGGCACTTCTTCTGAGGGGAAGCTGAGCTGGACCAGCAGAACTTTGGAGATGTGTTCCAGTGGTTGGTGGATGTGTGGGGAGATAGAGAGGGACCTTTGAATTGTTCACAAAGGAAAACAGGGAACCCATTGGTAGTTTTAGTTTAGGGTGCTACTGCGGTGTGTTTTTGGGTTTTAAGAGGTGAACAGGAAGAGTTTTTTTTCCTATTGATTATCTTGTACTTTGTTCCTGGTTGGAATGTCCATCAATGTCAACATGAAGTTCACTTTTAGTTCTGTTTATTTATTTTTATTTTACTAACACCCATTTGCTTTTAACCCCCTCACATGTTGTGTTGTTGTAAACTTACTCTTTCAACTAAATACTCATCTAACCATCTGGAAACCAGCGTTTGGACTGTTTTTGTGTTGCTCCTCACTTATTAATTCAGACAGCCGGGACATAAGAACGTTTTGTGGACTAAAGGCTTTTCTGTGATGTCCTTAGAGCGACATGCTATACTATGACGTTTTTTTTGTTGACATGCTATACAATGACATTTTGTTCAACGATATGCTATGCGGTGACGTTTTTTGAGCGACATGCTACACTGCCATATGATGAAATACTGTAAAGGAGGCGTGAAAAACACTCCAGGAAGCTTTTCTGTGCAAAAAAAATCATCATGAGGTTTGGCGCAAAAAAACGCCACAGTATAGTATGTCGAAAAAAAAAGCAATTTTTCTACATGTTGTAAAAATGTGCCATATCATGAAATAATGTAAAGGAGGCCGTGAAAAACACTATGGTGAGGTTTTCATTGAAAAAAAAATCATCATGAATTTTGGCGCCAAAAAAACGCCTTACTATACTATGTCGAAAAAAAATGAGATTTTTCAAACATGTTGTAAAAACGTGCCATATGAAGAAATAATGTCAAGGAGAGCGTGAAAAACACTCCAGAAACGTTTTCTGTGCAAAAAAAATCATCATGAGTTTTGGCGCCAAAAAAACGCCTTACTATACTATGTCGAAAAAAAATGAGATTTTTCGAACATGTTGTAAAAACGTGCCGTATGAAGAAATAATGTAAAGGAGAGCGTGAAAAACACTCCAGAAAGGTTTTCTGTGCAAAAAAAATCATCATGAAATTTGGCGCCAAAAAAACGCCTTACTATACTATGTCGAAAAAAAATGAGATTTTTCGAACATGTTGTAAAAACGTGCCGTATGAAGAAATAATGTAAAGGAGAGCGTGAAAAACACTCCAGAAAGGTTTTCTGTGCAAAAAAAATCATCATGAAATTTGGCGCCAAAAAAACGCCTTACTATACTATGTCGAAAAAAAATGAGATTTTTCGAACATGTTGTAAAAACGTGCCGCATGAAGAAATAATGTAAAGGAAAGCGTGAAAAACACTCCAGAAAGGTTTTCTGTGCAAAAAAAATCATCATGAATTTTGGCGCGAAAAAAACGCCTTACTATACTATGTCGAAAAAAAATGCGATTTTTCGAACATGTTGTAAAAACGTGCCGTATGAAGAAATAATGTAAAGGAGAGCGTGAAAAACACTCCAGAAAGGTTTTCTGTGCAAAAAAAATCATCATGAAATTTGGCGCCAAAAAAACGCCTTACTATACTATGTCGAAAAAAAATGCGATTTTTCGAACATGTTGTAAAAACGTGCCATATGAAGAAATAATGTCAAGGAGAGCGTGAAAAACACTCCAGAAACGTTTTCTGTGCAAAAAAAATCATGAGTTTTGGCGCCAAAAAAACGCCTTACTATACTATGTCGAAAAAAAATGCGATTTTTCGAACATGTTGTAAAAACGTGCCGTATAAAGAAATAATGTAAAGGAGAGCGTGAAAAACACTCGAGAAAGGTTTTCTGTGCAAAAAAAATCATCATGAAATTTGGCGCCAAAAAAACGCCTTACTATACTATGTCGAAAAAAAATGAGATTTTTCGAACATGTTGTAAAAACGTGCCGTATGAAGAAATAATGTAAAGGAGAGCGTGAAAAACACTCCAGAAAGGTTTTCTGTGCAAAAAAAATCATCATGAATTTTGGCGCCAAAAAAACGCCTTACTATACTATGTCGAAAAAAAATGCGATTTTTCGAACATGTTGTAAAAACGTGCCGTATGAAGAAATAATGTAAAGGAGAGCGTGAAAAACACTCCAGAAAGGTTTTCTGTGCAAAAAAAATCATCATGAAATTTGGCGCCAAAAAAACGCCTTACTATACTATGTCGAAAAAAAATGAGATTTTTCGAACATGTTGTAAAAACGTGCCATATGAAGAAATAATGTCAAGGAGAGCGTGAAAAACACTCCAGAAACGTTTTCTGTGCAAAAAAAATCATCATGAATTTTGGCGCCAAAAAAACGCCTTACTATACTATGTCGAAAAAAAATGCGATTTTTCGAACATGTTGTAAAAACGTGCCGTATGAAGAAATAATGTAAAGGAGAGCGTGAAAAACACTCGAGAAAGGTTTTCTGTGCAAAAAAAATCATCATGAAATTTGGCGCCAAAAAAACGCCTTACTATACTATGTCGAAAAAAAATGAGATTTTTCGAACATGTTGTAAAAACGTGCCGTATGAAGAAATAATGTAAAGGAGAGCGTGAAAAACACTCCAGAAAGGTTTTCTGTGCAAACAAAATCATCATGAAATTTGGCGCCAAAAAAACGCCTTACTATACTATGTCGAAAAAAAATGAGATTTTTCGAACATGTTGTAAAAACGTGCCGCATGAAGAAATAATGTAAAGGAGAGCGTGAAAAACACTCCAGAAAGGTTTTCTGTGCAAAAAAAATCATCATGAATTTTGGCGCGAAAAAAACGCCTTACTATACTATGTCGAAAAAAAATGCGATTTTTCGAACATGTTGTAAAAACGTGCCGTATGAAGAAATAATGTAAAGGAGAGCGTGAAAAACACTCCAGAAAGGTTTTCTGTGCAAAAAAAATCATCATGAAATTTGGCGCCAAAAAAACGCCTTACTATACTATGTCGAAAAAAAATGCGATTTTTCGAACATGTTGTAAAAACGTGCCGTATGAAGAAATAATGTAAAGGAGAGCGTGAAAAACACTCCAGAAAGGTTTTCTGTGCAAAAAAAATCATCATGAATTTTGGCGCCAAAAAAACGCCTTACTATACTATGTCGAAAAAAAATGCGATTTTTCGAACATGTTGTAAAAACGTGCCGTATGAAGAAATAATGTAAAGGAGAGCGTGAAAAACACTCCAGAAAGGTTTTCTGTGCAAAAAAAATCATCATGAAATTTGGCGCCAAAAAAACGCCTTACTATACTATGTCGAAAAAAAATGCGATTTTTCGAACATGTTGTAAAAACGTGCCGTATGAAGAAATAATGTAAAGGAGAGCGTGAAAAACACTCCAGAAAGGTTTTCTGTGCAAAAAAAATCATCATGAATTTTGGCGCCAAAAAAACGCCTTACTATACTATGTCGAAAAAAAATGCGATTTTTCGAACATGTTGTAAAAACGTGCCGTATGAAGAAATAATGTAAAGGAGAGCGTGAAAAACACTCCAGAAAGGTTTTCTGTGCAAAAAAAATCATCATGAAATTTGGCGCCAAAAAAACGCCTTACTATACTATGTCGAAAAAAAATGAGATTTTTCGAACATGTTGTAAAAACGTGCCGCATGAAGAAATAATGTAAAGGAGAGCGTGAAAAACACTCCAGAAAGGTTTTCTGTGCAAAAAAAATCATCATGAATTTTGGCGCGAAAAAAACGCCTTACTATACTATGTCGAAAAAAAATGCGATTTTTCGAACATGTTGTAAAAACGTGCCGTATGAAGAAATAATGTAAAGGAGAGCGTGAAAAACACTCCAGAAAGGTTTTCTGTGCAAAAAAAATCATCATGAAATTTGGCGCCAAAAAAACGCCTTACTATACTATGTCGAAAAAAAATGAGATTTTTCGAACATGTTGTAAAAACGTGCCATATGAAGAAATAATGTCAAGGAGAGCGTGAAAAACACTCCAGAAACGTTTTCTGTGCAAAAAAAATCATCATGAGTTTTGGCGCCAAAAAAACGCCTTACTATACTATGTCGAAAAAAAATGCGATTTTTCGAACATGTTGTAAAAACGTGCCGTATAAAGAAATAATGTAAAGGAGAGCGTGAAAAACACTCGAGAAAGGTTTTCTGTGCAAAAAAAATCATCATGAAATTTGGCGCCAAAAAAACGCCTTACTATACTATGTCGAAAAAAAATGAGATTTTTCGAACATGTTGTAAAAACGTGCCGTATGAAGAAATAATGTAAAGGAGAGCGTGAAAAACACTCCAGAAAGGTTTTCTGTGCAAAAAAAATCATCATGAATTTTGGCGCCAAAAAAACGCCTTACTATACTATGTCGAAAAAAAATGAGATTTTTCGAACATGTTGTAAAAACGTGCCGTATGAAGAAATAATGTAAAGGAGAGCGTGAAAAACACTCCAGAAAGGTTTTCTGTGCAAAAAAAATCATCATGAAATTTGGCGCCAAAAAAACGCCTTACTATACTATGTCGAAAAAAAATGAGATTTTTCGAACATGTTGTAAAAACGTGCCATATGAAGAAATAATGTAAAGGAGAGCGTGAAAAACACTCCAGAAAGGTTTTCTGTGCAAAAAAAATCATCATGAAATTTGGCGCCAAAAAAACGCCTTACTATACTATGTCGAAAAAAAATGCGATTTTTCGAACATGTTGTAAAAACGTGCCGTATAAAGAAATAATGTAAAGGAGAGCGTGAAAAACACTCGAGAAAGGTTTTCTGTGCAAAAAAAATCATCATGAAATTTGGCGCCAAAAAAACGCCTTACTATACTATGTCGAAAAAAAATGAGATTTTTCGAACATGTTGTAAAAACGTGCCGTATGAAGAAATAATGTAAAGGAGAGCGTGAAAAACACTCCAGAAAGGTTTTCTGTGCAAACAAAATCATCATGAAATTTGGCGCCAAAAAAACGCCTTACTATACTATGTCGAAAAAAAATGAGATTTTTCGAACATGTTGTAAAAACGTGCCGCATGAAGAAATAATGTAAAGGAGAGCGTGAAAAACACTCCAGAAAGGTTTTCTGTGCAAAAAAAATCATCATGAAATTTGGCGCCAAAAAAACGCCTTACTATACTATGTCGAAAAAAAATGAGATTTTTCGAACATGTTGTAAAAACGTGCCATATGATGAAATAATGTAAAGGACGGCGTGAAAAACACTATGGTAAGGTTGTCATTGAAAAAAAAATCATCATGAAATTTGGCGCCAAAAAAACGCCTTACTATACTATGTCGAAAAAAAATGCAATTTTTCGAACATGTTGTAAAAACGTGCCGTATGAAGAAATAATGTAAAGGAGAGCGTGAAAAACACTCCAGAAAGGTTTTCTGTGCAAAAAAAATCATCATGAAATTTGGCGCCAAAAAAACGCCTTACTATACTATGTCGAAAAAAAATGAGATTTTTCGAACATGTTGTAAAAACGTGCCATATGAAGAAATAATGTAAAGGAGAGCGTGAAAAACACTCCAGAAAGGTTTTCTGTGCAAAAAAAATCATCATGAAATTTGGCGCCAAAAAAACGCCTTACTATACTATGTCGAAAAAAAATGAGATTTTTCGAACATGTTGTAAAAACGTGCCATATGAAGAAATAATGTAAAGGAGAGCGTGAAAAACACTCCAGAAAGGTTTTCTGTGCAAAAAAAATCATCATGAGTTTTGGCGCCAAAAAAACGCCTTACTATACTATGTCGAAAAAAAATGCGATTTTTCGAACATGTTGTAAAAACGTGCCATATGAAGAAATAATGTAAAGGAGAGCGTGAAAAACACTCCAGAAAGGTTTTCTGTGCAAAAAAAATCATCATGAAATTTGGCGCCAAAAAAAACGCCTTACTATACTATGTCGAAAAAAAATGAGATTTTTCGAACATGTTGTAAAAACGTGCCATATGAAGAAATAATGTAAAGGAGAGCGTGAAAAACACTCCAGAAAGGTTTTCTGTGCAAAAAAAATCATCATGAAATTTGGCGCCAAAAAAACGCCTTACTATACTATGTCGAAAAAAAATGAGATTTTTCGAACATGTTGTAAAAACGTGCCATATGAAGAAATAATGTAAAGGAGAGCGTGAAAAACACTCCAGAAAGGTTTTCTGTGCAAAAAAAATCATCATGAAATTTGGCGCCAAAAAAACGCCTTACTATACTATGTCGAAAAAAAATGAGATTTTTCGAACATGTTGTAAAAACGTGCCATATGAAGAAATAATGTAAAGGAGAGCGTGAAAAACACTCCAGAAAGGTTTTCTGTGCAAAAAAAATCATCATGAAATTTGGCGCCAAAAAAACGCCTTACTATACTATGTCGAAAAAAAATGAGATTTTTCGAACATGTTGTAAAAACGTGCCGTATGAAGAAATAATGTAAAGGAGAGCGTGAAAAACACTCCAGAAAGGTTTTCTGTGCAAAAAAAATCATCATGAAATTTGGCGCCAAAAAAACGCCTTACTATACTATGTCGAAAAAAAAATGAGATTTTTCGAACATGTTGTAAAAACGTGCCATATGATGAAATAATGTAAAGGACGGCGTGAAAAACACTCCAGTAAGGTTTTCTGTGCAAAAAAAATCATCATGAAATTTGGCGCCAAAAAAACGCCTTACTATACTATGTCGAAAAAAAATGCAATTTTTCGAACATGTTGTAAAAACGTGCCGTATGAAGAAATAATGTAAAGGAGAGCGTGAAAAACACTCCAGAAAGGTTTTCTGTGCAAAAAAAATCATCATGAAATTTGGCGCCAAAAAAACGCCTTACTATACTATGTCGAAAAAAAATGAGATTTTTCGAACATGTTGTAAAAACGTGCCATATGATGAAATAATGTAAAGGACGGCGTGAAAAACACTATGGTAAGGTTGTCATTGAAAAAAAAATCATCATGAAATTTGGCGCCAAAAAAACGCCTTACTATACTATGTCGAAAAAAAATGAGATTTTTCGAACATGTTGTAAAAACGTGCAGTATGATGAAATAATGTAAAGGAGGCCGTGAAAAACACTCCAGGAAGCTTTTCTGTGCAAAAAAAATCATCATGAGTTTTGGCGCCAAAAAAACGCCTTACTATACTATGTCGAAAAAAAATGCGATTTTTCGAACATGTTGTAAAAACGTGCCGTATGATGAAATAATGTAAAGGAGAGCGTGAAAAACACTCCAGAAAGGTTTTCTGTGCAAAAAAAATCATCATGAATTTTGGCGCCAAAAAAACGCCTTACTATACTATGTCGAAAAAAAATGAGATTTTTCGAACATGTTGTAAAAACGTGCCATATGAAGAAATAATGTAAAGGAGAGCGTGAAAAACACTCCAGAAAGGTTTTCTGTGCAAAAAAAATCATCATGAAATTTGGCGCCAAAAAAACGCCTTACTATACTATGTCGAAAAAAAATGAGATTTTTCGAACATGTTGTAAAAACGTGCCATATGATGAAATAATGTAAAGGACGGCGTGAAAAACACTATGGTAAGGTTTTCATTGAAAAAAAAAATCATCATGAAATTTGGCGCCAAAAAAACGCCTTACTATACTATGTCGAAAAAAAATGGCATTTGTCGAACATGTTGTAAAAACGTGCCATTTGATGAAATAATGTAAAGGAAAGCGTGAAAAACACTCCAGAAAGGTTTTCTGTGCAAAAAAAATCATCATGAATTTTGGCGCGAAAAAAACGCCTTACTATACTATGTCGAAAAAAAATGCGATTTTTCGAACATGTTGTAAAAACGTGCCATATGAAGAAATAATGTAAAGGAGAGCGTGAAAAACACTCCAGAAAGGTTTTCTGTGCAAAAAAAATCATCATGAATTTTGGCGCCAAAAAAACGCCTTACTATACTAGGTCGAAAAAAAAATGAGATTTTTCGAACATGTTGTAAAAACGTGCCGCATGAAGAAATAATGTAAAGGACAGCGTGAAAAACACTCCAGAAAGGTTTTCATTGAAAAAAAAATCATCATGAAATTTGGCGCCAAAAAAACGCCTTACTATACTATGTCGAAAAAAAATGAGATTTTTCGAACATGTTGTAAAAACGTGCGGTATGATGAAATAATGTAAAGGAGGCCGTGAAAAACACTCCAGGAAGCTTTTCTGTGCAAAAAAAATCATCATGAGTTTTGGCGCCAAAAAAACGCCTTACTATACTATGTCGAAAAAAAATGTGATTTTTCGAACATGTTGTAAAAACGTGCCGTATGAAGAAATAATGTAAAGGACAGCGTGAAAAACACTCCAGAAAGGTTTTCATTGAAAAAAAAATCATCATGAAATTTGGCGCCAAAAAAACGCCTTACTATACTATGTCGAAAAAAAATGAGATTTTTCGAACATGTTGTAAAAACGTGCAGTATGATGAAATAATGTAAAGGAGGCCGTGAAAAACACTCCAGGAAGCTTTTCTGTGCAAAAAAAATCATCATGAGTTTTGGCGCCAAAAAAACGCCTTACTATACTATGTCGAAAAAAAATGCCATTTTTCGAACATGTTGTAAAAACGTGCCGTATGATGAAATAATGTAAAGGAAAGCGTGAAAAACACTCCAGAAAGGTTTTCTGTGCAAAAAAAATCATCATGAATTTTGGTGCGAAAAAAACGCCTTACTATACTATGTCGAAAAAAAATGTGATTTTTCGAACATGTTGTAAAAACGTGCCGTATGAAGAAATAATGTAAAGGACAGCGTGAAAAACACTCCAGAAAGGTTTTCTGTGCAAAAAAAAAATCATCATGAAATTTGGCGCCAAAAAACGCCTTACTATACTATGTCGAAAAAAAATGCGATTTTTCGAACATGTTGTAAAAACGTGCCGTATGAAGAAATAATGTAAAGGAGAGCGTGAAAACCACTCCAGAAAGGTTTTCTGTGCAAAAAAAATCATCATGAATTTTGGCGCCAAAAAAACGCCTTACTATACTATGTCGAAAAAAATGAGATTTTTCGAACATGTTGTAAAAACGTGCCGTATGAAGAAATAATGTAAAGGAGAGCGTGAAAAACACTCCAGAAAGGTTTTCTGTGCAAAAAAAAACATCATGAAATTTGGCGCCAAAAAAACGCCTTACTATACTATGTCGAAAAAAAATGCGATTTTTCGAACATGTTGTAAAAACGTGTGGTATGATGAAATAATGTAAAGGAGGCCGTGAAAAACACTCCAGGAAGCTTTTCTGTGCCAAAAAAAATCATCATGAGTTGTGGCGCCAAAAAAACGCCTTACTATACTATGTCGAAAAAAAATGCCATTTTTCGAACATGTTGTAAAAACGTGCCATATGATGAAATAATGTAAAGGACGGCGTGAAAAACACTCCAGGAAGCTTTTCTGTGCAAAAAAAATCATCATGAATTTTGGCGCCAAAAAAACGCCTTACTATACTATGTCGAAAAAAAATGAGATTTTTCGAACATGTTGTAAAAACGTGCCGTATGATGAAATAATGTAAAGGACGGCGTGAAAAACACTCCAGAAAGGTTTTCTGTGCAAAAAAAATCATCATGAATTTTGGCGCCAAAAAAACGCCTTACTATACTATGTCGAAAAAAAATGAGATTTTTCGAACATGTTGTAAAAACGTGCCGTATGATGAAATAATGTAAAGGACGGCGTGAAAAACACTCCAGGAAGCTTTTCTGTGCAAAAAAAATCATCATGAGTTTTGGCGCCAAAAAAACGCCTTACTATACTATGTCGAAAAAAAATGCGACTTTTCAAACATGTTGGAAAAACGTGCCATATGATGAAATAATGTAAAGGAGAGCTGTAAAAACACTCCAGAAAGGTTTTCTTTGAAAAAAAAATCATCATGAATTTTGGCGCAAAAAAAACGCCATAGTATACTATGTCGTAAAAAAAAAAATGCAATTTTTCAACATGTTGTAAAAACGTGCCATATGATGAAATAATGCAAAGTAGGCCGTGAAAAACACTCCAGAAAGGTTTTCTTTGAAAAAAAAAATCATCATGAATGTTGGTGCAAAAAACGCCATAGTATACTGTCGAAAAAAAATGAGATTTTTCTACATGTTGTAAAAACGTGCCATATGATGAAATAATGTAAAGTAGGGCGTGAAAAACACTCCAGAAAGGTTTTCTTTGAAAAAAAAAATCATGAATTTTGGCGCAAAAAAACGCCATAGTATACTGTCGAAAAAAAAATGCAATTTTTCAACATGTAAAAACATGCCATATGATGAAATAATGACAGATGACGTGTTTAGAGCGACATGCTATACTATGAGGTTTTTAGAGCGACATGCTATACTATGATGTTTTTTGGATGATATGCTATACTATGACGTTTGTTTGGATGACATGCTATACTATGAACTACAGGCCATACTATACTATTCTTGAAAAGCATACTATACTTTGACATTTTCTGAACTACGTCCTATACTATGGCGTTATACACAGAGTGCTTTGGTTACATGTTGATTTATAATCTAGATTTTTTTGTGTTTTGTTTTTTGATGGGATTACCACAGACCTGACCATGAACACCGTTGACATCCACCTGAGGGAGAGCACCAACTACTGCTGCTGATACTGGCACTGCTACTACAACTTGTAATACGATTACAAATGCTGATACTACTTCTACAACTCTAACAGCTGTTTATACTACTACTGCTGCTTGTACTTTTAGTATTACTACTACTGATTGTACAACTATACTACAGCTACTATTAATCGTCTGGTATTTGGTTGTCAAGCTGCTCGCCTTAGCGTTTTGCTCGTGGCTAACTAGTTAGCTCTCATAGACTGGAAGCTCTCAACAAGATTTAAGAATGAACAAAGAGCCAAAAACTATTCTTACCTATGAAAAGTCATTCCAAGTTTCCTTGTCTCAATCGTACGACGCAGTGTGTAATTGTATGCAGCACAGTGAGCCGGCATTCTTGTTGTTTCCGTTTTCACGCCGTCTACATCAACAGAATGCACTGAAACTTCTCCCCCGCTAGCTTAGCCTCGCTGTAGCCGCAGCTCAAAGGGGCGTGTCCTATCTACTCATTCATGTCTATGGACGTGTCCTGTCCATTCATATCTATGAGCGCTATTATATACATTATTATATATATATATTATATACCTTAATGTTGCCCAGAAGATAAGGTGACAACAGACATGCATGCGCATAACTTTTAACACTTTTGCATTGACAGGGGGACGATAAATACTTTTCCAGGATAAGTTCACCGTTTCCAGGACATTGACCTTTTTTTTCTCATTTTCCATGTTTTCCATGACTGGAAAATTGGTCAATCATTTTCCAGGTTTTACAGGTTTTCCAGGACACGTGGGAACCCTGACAAGATTCCAGTAAGTCATTGTGTTTGTATATTTAACAGAGAAGCTTCTAGACCTGATTGGATTTTTGGTATAAAATCTCCTCTAAACAAAACACACTGACTGCTCATGTGTCGTCGTTGAAAAGAAACTTTATTGGTCACTAATACAGAAACACAAGGGTCCGACTGAGCATACGCAGACTGAGGAGGCGGGGCTTAATCTGTGGAATAATCAGGAGGATTCAAAACCACATTTTTCCCAGCAGAAGTTCAGACGTCTGCTGTGATAAAAGGTTCACACGAAGACAGAGAAATGTTTGTTTTTCTGACGAGCGTTTGAATGAATGAATAACGTGTTGTTAGCGTGTTGTTAGCGTGTCAGTATTTCTGAGCGCTGTTGATCAGCGTTTCTCTCTCCATCAACAGCTCTCCATATCTCTGCTGGAGCTCCCTCTCTCTCTCCATCTGCCTCTCCACGTCCTCCCGAAGAGCCTGAAACACACAAACAAACATCATTTAACTCCAATAACCAAGAAATATGAAGTTAGTTAATGCTCCTGTGTTCCTCATTTACGGGCACCAAGAAATATTGTTTCCTTGTCTGAAAAAATTCCAAAAATTCAGCAAAAAATCCCCCAAATTTGGCAAGAAAATTCCTGTAAATATTTCCAAAAAATGAGTAAAATTCTCCCCCCAAAAATATCTAAAGTGATTCCATATATATCAGCAAAACTTGTAATATTCGCTGGATTTTGGTTGATTTTTGTGTGAATGTTCTTAAGAAACATTTTTAACATTTCTTTTTTTCCACCAAAAAATGTTGAAAATGTGGACATCAGAAGTTTCACTGTGAAAATATTTTTTTTCCCCCCACATTTTCAAACTTTAAAACGGGTCAATTTTGACCCTCAGGACGACACGAGGGTTAAACCTCAAACTGCAACCAGAGCTTCTAGACGGGACGGTTTTGGTTTTCATAGCTCCTGAAACTTCTCGTTAAAGACTTTCAGTCAGTTGTTGTGAATTTAAGGTGCTTTTATGACGACTACATGGATCAAAACTTCAAGATATTGAATTAAAAATGATATTAAAACACAGAAAATTAGCTTTTTCTCACAGTGAAGAAGCTGGAAACTCCACAAATAACTTCCATTACCTTTTAATTACCTCAACTCTCCAATACATTAGTCATTTATTTTAGCGTTTTGTGGTCTGTGTTTTGATAAAGGTTACATATATGTTGATGTTTTTACCTCTTGTCTGCGGGGAATTGCCGTGTCTTCCTGTTTCTTGAGCTGATTGAAGGTCTGCAGCTCTGTGGCCGCCTGCTCCACCTGGTGGACACCAACAGGAACAACATCAGAACCACAAACATCCAGTACTGTATTTAGAGGATTTAGAGCTGTCAGGACAACCAGAGAAACACTAATTAATCAATTATCAACCAGTAATTAACTCACCAGTGCAACTTGGGGGGTCTTATCCTTTAGTTAGTCATGTTTATATGTATATTTAAACATTGTTGGGACTTAACCTTGACATGTAAATGAGTCAAGTTTTATTTATATATTTGTAGAGTACTTGATATGCAAATTAGTCAGGTACATTTTTATATTTAAATATTGTAGGGTCACGGCCCTAATATCTTAATTAAGTTAATTAGGGTATTTGTATAATAAATATCAAGGCTAAGACCCTACAATGTGTCAAGTTCATTCTGAAATATTGTACGGTTTTAGTTGTAATATTTAAAATAGCAAACTTAATTGGAGTTTTATATATAACATTGTAAGGTCTTAGCCCTAATATTTAAGTTAAGGTTAATGCATACAATAAAATATTGAGTTAACTTTAATATGTATTTATTGTAGTCTCAACCTCAAAATACTTATTATAATTTGTAGAATAAAATATTGTAGGGTCTTAGACTTGACGTTTAAATTTGTGAGGGTTATTTTCATTATAAAATATTATAAGATCTTAATATTTAACTTAAACAAGTTAATTTGCATTTTACATATTTACATGAGTCAAGTTTTATTTCTGTGTATTCCATATTATTTTGTAGGTATTAGCTGTAACATATAAATTAGTCAGATAAATTTTAGTATTAAAATAATGTAATTTTTAGCCCTAATATGTAAATTAGTCTGGTTCATTCTATATTTAAATATTGTACAGTTTTAGCCATCACATTTAAAATAGTAAACTGATGTTAAATATATATATTTATATAGAACACTGTAAGGTCTTAGACTTAATATTCAAATTAGTGAGGTTTATCTGTATTACAAGATATTATAGGGTGTTAATGTTTAAATGAGGTTTGTTTGTGTAATAAAATATTGTAGGATCTTAATATTGAACTTAGTCAATTTGCATTTTATATCATGTCTTAGCTTTAATATCTACATTAATTAGTGTAATTTATATAACAAAATAATTGTAGGATCGAAACCTAGATATTTAGGTTAATGTGTAAAATGAAATATTGTAGAATATTAATTTGTATAATAAAATATTGTTGGTTATTTGCCTTAATATTTAATAAATCCAAGTAATTGTTAACGTTGACCTTTATCTCAGAAAGAATAAACTCCGGATCAAAGTCTGTTGTTTTTAAATCTGGTAAATAAATAGAGTGACTTCACATTGCAGCTAAAATAAACTTTTCATGAAATTAAACTAAAACTAATTTAAGTTTTCATTACGTTTACATTCCAGAATTACCTCCTCGTTAAGCTAAACTCTTTAATAACATGTTAATATACAGCTAGAAGGATGATTAGACAAATAAAACCTTGTGCTTCATCAATAATAACTCTATTATTATACATGTTATATTAGGTTAACTAAGTGTGTCCAGATTAAACGAGGCCATGAACTGAATTCACATCGTAAACCTTTTGTCTGCTGCAGTGATTTCAGTGGATCAGTACCTGTTCCCAGAGCTCGTTGTGCTGCTTCAGGAGTCCCAGAGCTCTGGACTGAAACCCTCCCAGCAGGATCTTCAGCTTCTTCTCCAGTTTCGCTGCTCGTCGAGCTTCAGCCGTCATGTGACCTCGATTCACCTGCAGAGAAACAGGATTCGGTGTTCTGGACCAAACAACGTGAACATTCAGGGTCTTTACCGGTGTTTTCTCACCTCCAGCTTCTTCTCCAGGCTCTCGATTCGATCTTTCTTTGATGCCAGGTTTGCTCTGGTGTACCTGTTCTGACCAGGTAGATACAACACCTGAGGAACACACGTTACACACAGTTATTAAAGGACTCGTTTGGAGGAAAAATACAGCAAAGATCTTGAAATCAGGTGTAACAGAGCAACCTGATTAACCACAAAACCTGCCAGTAGGTTTCCTGCCATTTCAGCTGAACTGCAGGCTTGTTTATAGAGAAGACTAATTAAAAATGTTTTTTTTAAAAAGCAAATAAAAAGTAAACTAACACGGCTATGTAGAGACACATTTTTCCCAGTATCGGGAACACTTACAGGGACTTTAACAAATGTTAAGCATGTAGATTTTTGTTGTAAAATTAATAAATGAAACAATCATCCTGCACAACAGACATTTCTTGATTCTCTCTCCTTCATTCTGTTTCCGTGGAGCTGCAGGACTTTAGAATGCAGTGAAAAATGAAGAAAAATGTAAGAGAACTCAAAAACATGCAGACAAAGATTTTCTGCATGTTTTTGATAAAGAATAAAATGTAAAAAAATGATGGTTTGAGTTGGTTGTTTAATTAGAAAACTGGGACTAATTTAGAAATGAGCAGCTCACTTAAGGAAAAAAAATTGAAATACGTGAGTCCAAAATTAAAAATGAAAACTATTACGAGAAATATGATGAACAATGATGTTTTTTTTAAGAGAGGATTAAATATCTGTAGGTTTTGAGATGTAGAGGCTCACCTGTCCGTAACACTCCTCCCACACCTGGCTGTAGGCCTCCATGCTCAGGTCGCCGTGGCCCATTCCTGCCTTCACCACCTCCATCTCTAACGCCAGCAGAGCCTTCGCCTGTTTATTAGCAAAACATTATCAACAAACACGTCTTCTGTAAACGTCCTGCAGCTTAAATCTGCTGAGTCGTTCCTCACCTGCTCCATGTCCTCGGTGCTGACCGGCTTGTAGGTGTGCGTCTCCAGGTAGGCGATGTGCGACGCGTTGTTGGACGCGGAGGCGGGGCCCCTGTTCTTGCCTCGCTGCAGCTGATTGGCCGAGCTGGACGACGGATGGTGCAGACAGTCGTGGTGCAGCATCGTGATCATCTCCTGCTTGATGAGCTCCTCGGCCAGCTGCAGGTCGGACAGCGGCTCCATGGAGGCCGGACGCAGCACCGATTCATTCACCTGCAGGAGACGTGAAGATAAAGATCTGGTGTTTCTACTCAACATCTGCCTGAAGGGAAATGACTTCATTAAATCACACTGACTGGATTCATTTCATGAACGTTTCTAGAGCCAGAAACTGTAAAAAAAAAAAAAAAAAAAAAGTTGTAACAACAGTTAAAATATTCTAGTTTTTAAATCGTCCCTTCAACCAAAACCAACCAAGAGTTAAGTATTTTATTCGACACACTTGTTTCAGTTAAACATTTGCCAAAAATAAACCTTTTCCTCAAACATAATTCTGTAATTCTAAAAACAGTGACATGTTCAGGTATAAAAACACCAGATACAAACACCTGAGGAACAGATATTATTAAATCGTTAAAGGACTGTGGCGGCAAAGATCTTGAAACCAGATCCAACAAAGCAGCCTGATTAACCTCTGAAAGGCCTGTTATCTTGAAATAAATACCACAATTCCACCATTTATCAGCCAGAATATATAAAAACAGCGAAATGTTCAGGTATAAAAACAGCCAAGTTGACCAAATAGAAGCTCAGAATCATGATAGTTCATCAAACACATCTGGTTTGAAAATTAGCCAAATATAAAGTTTGAGGAGTAACATGATTCTGTATAAATTCTGTGCAGCCTTTAGTGACTCAGTGGGGACCAGCAATCACACGGTAAAAATTCTGGGACATTTCAGCTGAACTGCAGGGTGTATATAAAAACAAATTAAAAATATAAAACAAAAGCAGGAAAAGAAAAGTTACATAACTAGGCTACGTAGAGACACTTTTCAAATATCTAACACTTATGGAGACTTTAAAAAAAGTTGAACATGTAGATTTAATTGAATTCAAGAACTTTTCAGCTGAACTGCAGGCAGTGCAGAGAGGAGACAAGTGCAGAAACAAGTAACAAAGTATAAATACAAACCTAAAAACAGGATGCAGAGAGAGCGTTTCTCGAGGAATTAAAAAAAAACTAAAAAAAGCACTTAATATAAAAGACACACACGTCCCTGAGACGTATCGCAGCTAGAATTAAATTGAAATAGTCTCTGTTTAAAGTGTCCGTAGAAGCAGCCTGTGCTTAAAACACCAGTTAAAGTTAGATTTTTTCAGTACTGGTGACACCTGAGAGCTTTTCTAAAACTGTTGTACATGCTGATTACAATTATTTTGACATTCTTGTGAAATAAATAATCAAATCTGTCTTCTAACATTTCTATGACATCTCTACTTCAGTGGTTTGTTTCCATAGAGGCACAGGATTTTATATTGGAGAGAAAAATGAGAAACAGGGAAGAAAAGTGTGACAGGAGCAAATAAAAACCAGCCACACTTGGAGAGGGTTAATACCAACTGAAATGGTTAGAAAGATTAGTTTTTACTGTTGATATTATGAATTAGTGTTACAGATCTCACCTCAGTAGGTCTGGGTAAACTCCTCTGAACAGCAGTGTGTCTCAGCTTCAGCTCCTT
Organism: Amphiprion clarkii; assembly: GCA_027123335.1. NCBI lineage: Eukaryota > Metazoa > Chordata > Actinopteri > Pomacentridae > Amphiprion > Amphiprion clarkii. The sequence continues at coordinate 1,983,070 of CM049582.1, read as the reverse complement.
CTCTCTTTCTGCATCCCGCTGAGCCTGAAAAACACAAATAAATACAACATTTAGTCGTTATATGAGGTTATATTCAACATAAAGGTGAACAGAGACGATAATATGAGGCCCCAAATCCACAGCAGGAAGTAGGAGCAGATACGAGGTGGTGTTTACTGCTACATCTGTTTCCACTGAGGTTTAGGATTCACCACTTTAAACGTCAAAGGTAGCAACAAGTGTCCAAAACCAGGAAGGACCGGTTAATTAAAAGCCCTGCAGATGTATGGATAAAAGCTGCGTTTTGATTCTTTTTCTACATTCCGACCTGCTTGCGAGCCTCGATGTCGGCTGAGTCCTCTACGAATCCCGTCTCCGTCTCTGTTTCTTCGAGTTCCTTCTCCGCATTCTCCGGAAGAACGATCTCAAAGTCGTTTTTAGGAACAGGAAGTGACATCAGGCCCTGCCTCAGCTGCTGCAGACTTTCTCTTTGCTGGAAGGAACAGAATGAGAATGTTAAATATGCAACCAACTCACCGTCTCGTCTGGATTTACTGGAATACGTTGCTGTTTTGTTATTGTACCGACTGTGTTTCTACTGTTCTAAAGATGCCTGGATCTGTTTTCTTTCCAACATTAGAAAACCCAGCTCTACTTTTCTGCACAAAAAATAGACGAAAAAATATAACTACTTTAGGATATTTTCTGCTATTTGCTTCATCTTTGCAGGTATTTTACGTTACCGTATTACAACATATTTTCTGGCATCTTTCCTGCTATATTTCCTTTCTTTTTTTATTTTTTACAGTACAGATGGTTAGAAGTGTGTTCTCACCACATGTTTTCCGTACGCTGGGTCGGTCAGCTGCTCCTCGCTGTTGATATTCAGTTTGTCTCTCAGCGGTGTGCGACCGGGGGTCAAACCGGGGGTCGTGGCCCCTCGTGGGGTCATCGCACCTCCAGCCTGAGGCGTCATTCCCTCTGAGCCCTGACCGGGTCCAGGAGTTCTGATAGAAATAACCAAAACACTTTAACATTCACAGCAGGATAGACTCTAATTCTAATTTTAGAATGAAAATTCATCTAAACCAGGGGAGTCAAACATGCGGCCCGCGGGCAAAAACCGGCTCGCAGGACGGATTTGTGAAGAGTAAAAATAACAGAGGTGAAAATGAATACTAACGGTGAAAATATTTAAAGACACTGAAGACTGTGCGATATAATGTCAGTCAACAGAGTTTGGTTTGATGGAACCCTATTGCTGATGCTCTGACACAACTTTATGTAATTTTTTATGTACAAATTTTACACATTATGAAGGCAGGGGGATAGATTAACCTTCTTCCTTAATAGTGAGTCAGTTCAGGTAAATGCAGTAATTTATAGGTTATGATGCTGTGATTTTCCTGGCCGGTCCACTGGAGATAAACTGGGCTGAATGTGGAACCTGGACTAGGATGAATTGGACGCCCCTGATCTGAACCCTCAGTCCTGCATCGGTACACACTGAGCTGTGATGATAGTTTTACTACCTGAACGGTGTACTGAGGACGGTGTTGGGAGTCTGAATCTGCTGCCGTTGAGGCGTCACTCCGCTGAAGTCGCTCTCGTGCAGCGGCGTGTTCAGGCCTCCTTTCAGAGGCGTGTCGATGTTGGTCAGAGCCATCAGGTTCTGGGCTTCCTGGAAAAAACAAAACAAAAACACACACATGATGGTGAATATCAGTACCTGCTCTGCAATGACACTCTTCCTGACTTTGTTACTGGGTAATGATTTTTACAAAAACTAAACATGCCATTAACATGCATTTTCATTCTGCACTAGGAATTCAATTAATCAAAAAACATCATGCATTAAAACAGTTCACTTCAAACCTGCTCATCATGAATATTTTGTGAGAAGCTTCTCCTACATAGGGATCATTCAAAGTACTTTACATGCAGATTAAAAACAACTGAAGAAAATAAAGTAAAACGTAATAAAAAATGCAGGTAATAAATATAAGTAATCAAAAACAGTACAAAGTGAATACAGTGCACATTTATCAATAAAATAATTTGATAGAATATTAATAAAATAATTAAACTGAATAACAGTTAAAACAGCTAAAAAAAAAGACAAGAAAAAATTTGTATTTTTTTCCCCATGTATACAAAAACCTGCACAAGATCAGTTTTTAATCAATATTTTCTACCTCTGGAAGAACTTGTGTGATATAAATGTTTGTCTACATGTGCAGTTCAGAAAAATGTGTGTAATAGCAACAGTAATTTATTTGATCTATTTTTTTAAATGTTTTTACTGATGTCTCTACATTTTGCACTGTCCTCTATGCTGCCATAAAACTACAGTTTTTCCCTCTGTGGGAATGAAGTCTGACATATCCTAAAGCTTTTTAATAGTAAGATATAGTAATAATAATAACTATAATATATAAACTATAACTGATGTGTTGATTACACATAAGTCTGCTTCTTTACTGTCTTTTTAAAACCATAATCTAAATATTTTCCGTGCACGAGTCAGAATCTGCAGACAGATCTGACATATTATTAGGATGCCTCTAATTTTAGTCCTCATTTAATAAAGAGTAAGTTAATTTAGCTTAACTGCAATAATACACACTAATTCTAATACAATATCACTGATAAAATCTACTGAGAATAAATAATAATGACACAGACTCTCCTGCTGTGTGTTTTCATGACTTACCTGCAGTATCCGGTCCTGTGCAGCGGGGGTTCGTGGGGTTCGTAGTCCCGTCGTCATGGTGTTGGTGACGCTGTACTCCGACAGGAGGGTCGAGGAGGCCGAGTTTCCACTTTCACTCTCCTCAGCAGCCTGACGGGCGACTTCACTGGCGACGCCCAGTTTGACGACTTCCTCCAACTCAGCATCACTGATCTACGAATAAAGTTAAAAAAAAACACATTAAAAGAACATTTAAACAATAAATAAATCCAAAATAACGTGACCAGTTTGGACTACATTTCTCTGAGAAACTTATTCAAGCCCATATTCTTCACATTTACAGGATTATAATTGTATTTTTGGGGTCTATTAGAATATTTTTATATGCTTTAATGTTCAAAAACAGTTAATTTTTCCTCATTTTTGCAGCATCTCTTATTAGTGTCTGTTTGAAACACTGTTTTGGCTCCTCCCACCTTTCTGAAAGGCCTAGTCAGCTCTGATTGGTCAGCTGGCCCAACTGAAGCCAGGTAGCTTCAGCTAGTGGATCTCTGAGTTTAGGGATGTAGCTCTGGCAGAAGGGGCTCTAATGAGGTAATAATACTGTTCATGATTGTGAGGCAGCTGCTTATTCAAACAAGGAGTCTGAGGCAGGAAAAAAGCAGCTTTCTCTGTGTGTTCCTCTAATGTTGCCAGAAAAGCAGTTATATAACAGCCAGAAACCAAAAAGCAGAATCCAGGCTCCTCTGAGGTTACCTGAGGTGCAGGTAAGACCAGCTTGGAGCGTTTCTTGGTGAACTCGGCGACTCCGCTGGTCTGCAGGATGGCAGACGGCAGGTCGCTTTCTTTCTTCTTCTTGATCTTCTGCTTGTCTTTCTTCCTCTCCCTCTCCTCGCGCTCACTGCAGAAAAACAACAAGATTCATGAATAAAAGTCAACTGTTTATGATACGTTAATGGTCAACAACAACAGCGGTTGATTGCTAATACAAAATGATAATGTCATGTTTTTGTTGTTGTTTTGGCAACTGATAAATTAATTAATAATAAATGGAAATACAAAACTGCAGAACTTAACCCTCTGAACTCCATTTTTTACTCTTGTCACATTTTCCTTACTCTGATATATGCAATAATTTTGGTGATTTAAAAAAATAAAAAAAACGTGTTTCAAACCCACCATGAGGTTTGGGGGTTCGGAGGGTAAAACAGATCTTCACTCTGTCTGCAGTGCATTTATTTATTTATTTAAATTTATCAACTAAATATATAAGAATAAAGCTATGACTGAGTGAAAAACCTAAGTTTTTCTGCCTTTAACAGCAGCATGTAGTCTGGTAAATACATTGACATCTGACATTGCAGGAAGCATTATTATGTCACTTTGCTGTACTGCTGTATTTATCGTAGGTTACATGCTCTGAGGAAAACCCATTTGCAGCAGTAGTAGGTTTGGATCGACCCACTGTAGCCCCTGTTAGCGATCTCCTGCTAATCGGCCAGCACCAACTCAAACTGTCCATCAAACATGCCCATGAAGTATTTCTGTTTCACTTCCTGTGCATATAAAATTACCAGTAATGAAGTATAACAGTTCTGCACGTGTCTGTGTCGTGTATTCCTTGTATGTTATTTAAACTGTGTGTTTATGCTGTTACTTACTTGCGTAATTCTCCATCCAGGTGCTGCTGTCGGAGCCGTTTGAAGTTTGGCTCCAGAGCGTCATACTGCTCCATGCTGGTGTCATAGAAACCCTGAAAGGGAACAAAAATCATCAGTTAATACCAGAATTTAAACTCACACTGTACTTGTGTTGTGGATTCATTCCCAAAGCACATAAACAGTCATTCTCAGCTGGTGTCTCGGTATCCGTACCGGTGCAGGTTTCTTTTCGAAGGGGATTTCAGCGTTGTAGTCGACTCCTCTCTTCTTCTTCCTCTTCTTCTGCACATCGATTCCTGCCGCTCTCAGCTCTCTGCGTTTCTGCAGAGCAGCCAGCCGCCTGCAGCAACAGTCAATAAGGGCTGTTTAATGTGTTGTGTGTCAACAGCTTTCTATGTGTTTCTGTTCAGATACATGTGTGGTTTTTATGAATCCGTGTCCAGTAGTTTCACCTGGCTTCCTCCAGCTGCTTCTCTCTGGCCTTCCTCTTGGCTTTCTTTCCCTGGGTGTTGGCCAGACGAGCCCTGGCCTCAGACAGCATCTCCAGCTCATCTACAGAGAGAAATAACAGAAAAACAGACAGTCATTGATTAGGTTACAATAAATGCAATGCAGTTAACCCTTTAAGACCTACCATTGTGCTATTCTTACACTTTTACATGCTGTAGTGCAATTTTTTGGAATATTTTTATTTGCTTTACATAAATATAACCCTCATATTCCAAGCTTTTATAATATATATTGACTTGTGTCTTAACTACTACAATAAATTACTCAAAAGTGCAACAAACCTAAAAAAATGAAAATCCTCTTTGCCTTTTTTCACATATATTTCAAAATACAGAAATTGCATCGTTGTATCCCTCAAATTTGTAAAAAAGTTGTGCAATATCCCGTGGTCTGGTTTATGAGATTTTCATGAGGTGCAATTTATTGTGTATTTTTAAAAACCCATCACTGCAATGAAAAAGCGCTCTGAGACCTGGTGAATGTGTGAAATACTAGTCTAACTCCCCAGATTTTATATGCAAAAAGAATGATGGATCTGTCTTATTGAGTTTAAAATCTACCACCAATCAAAAATAAATATGCAATGGCAGCGCCGGCCTACGCTGGGTTCTACAGGGTTAAGATGAAACGTCATTTGAACCAGCTTTCCAGAAGGTGACTAGAACATGACTTTTTTGCATAATAACTTCTTCGATGAAAACTGAAAAAAATGCTATTATTGTAAAAAAAAAAAAAAACTACTGTGAGGCCACAAATGTAAATATTCTTAGGACCAGGGTACAAGTTTCTCCTCATTATTGTCGATGTGTTCAGTGTTTTACTGCACCTTCATCCATGTCCACAGGGTCGGGTCTGGCTGGTTTAGTTTCAGGATTGGGGTCGATTTCTCCTGGTTTTAACTTTCTGGGGTCGTCTCCCACCTCCTCTTCATTGTCTCTTTGTGCTGCTTTGTCTCTAAACAACCACAAAAACACAGCAATTAGCAGCAGATTTAACACACTTAGTGAAATGCTCCTGATTGTTCTGCAAATTATGTTATAAGATCACAGTCTGCTGTAATAATAATACTAGCTCCTGTCAGCATATCAGATGTGTAAATGTGTCTTTAATGAAATAAAACCCTACAGCAGGTATTCGTAGTGCTCCAGACACTGGGCAGCAGTCCGTCCGATGATGGGAGCGATGGTTCTCCACTGAGTCGGCATCAGCTTGGCCAAGTGAAGCAGCTTCTCCTCCTCTTCTCTGGACCATTCTGTCTTCTTGATGCTGGGATCCAACCACTCGTACCTGCAGACAAAAACAACAGAAATGTATATAGATTTAATTTAAGGAGGTAATTGACATCTTTTAGCACAATAAATGGGTACATTGAGAAGAAACAACTGTCAGACATGCACTACTGTTCAAAAGTTTAGGGTCACTCCAGGCAACTTCATGTTTTCCATGAAAACTCCCACTTTTCTCCATGTGCTAACATAACTGCACAAGGGTTTTCTAATCATCAATGAGCCTTTCAACACCATTAGCTAACACAATGTAGCATTAGAACACAGGAGTGATGGTTGCTGGAAATGTTCCTCTGTACCCCTATGGAGATATTCCATTAAAAATCAGCTGTTTCCAGCTACAATAGTCATTTACCACATTAACAATGTCTACACTGGATTTATCATTCATTTAATGTGATCCTCATTGGAAAAAATGCTTTTCTTTCAAAAATAAGGACATTTCTAAGTAACCCCAAACTGTTGAACGGTAGTATATCTAAGATACTCAAAAAATAACACTTCAAACATCAAATAGAAGATTTACAGTCATGCAAAGTAGGGCTGCAAGTTATTTTCATTGACGAAAAATATATCGATTATGTTCTTGATTAATATGTCAGTTACTTGGTCTATGAAATGTCAGAAATTTATAAAAAAAAGTCCGAGATGACAAATGTGTTTTTTGCCTACAATCCAAAGTTCAGAGAGGAACAAAGAAAACAGAAAATATTCTCATTAAAGAAGTTAAAATCATAGGATTTAGACTTTTTTTAAATTAAAAAAAATATTCAAAACAACTCAAAATTGTCAGTGATTAATGTAAATAGTGAACAACTGATCAATTAATTGCTACAACTCTCATGCAAAACGGAGCACTTCTACTAGAGATTATGTCACTTCTACAAGTTCCACAATCAAGCTGAAAGCTAATTTATAGTAAGACTTAGAAAATGTACAAGTGAATTTGTAATTACATGTCTCTGCATCAACACTCACCATCGAGCTTTACACTGTTTGGCAGACTTGCGGTGCAGCAGTGAGGCGATACGAGACCACTGGTTTTTCCCATATTTCATCACCGCTGCCTTGAGGATCTCATCCTGGAATAACAGATAAAAACACAAATTAATCAGCATTATCTCACTAGATGTCTAAATGAACCAATCAAATCATTCAATCAGACTAAAAAGGTCCCATATTTTGCCCCTTTTCAGCAAATTAATTCAAGTCTTGCATGCTCTGAGAGCCTGGGTTTGATTATTTTTTTTGAAGTTTTTTTTTTTTGGGCCTTTTGGCTTTATTTGATAGGTACAGTTGGAGAGGCAGACAGGAAAGTAGGGAGAAGAGTGGGGGGAAGACATGCAGCAAAGGGCCGTGGGCGGGAATCGAATCCAGGCCACTGCATCGGGGACCAGCCCTGTACATGGGTCACCCGCTTAACCTGTTGAGCAATACGGGCACGCCGGGTTTGAATTTTTTAAGCTTAAAATACTGCAAAGATTATTAATTTCTCAATTACTGTATAACTCCTGGTTTCAGTCAGCCCATTCTGTTGTCTGACAATAGAAACTGAAAATGTAAATGAGAGCAGCTTTATTGTAATTCACCTGGATTAAAATGCAGTTTAATGAGCACAGAGCGCAGGAGAGAAGCTAACAGATGCTAACATGAAAACACAGTAACCCAACCAGTCCTGGTTTACTGGTTTAAATGAAATTTTCCACCATCTCTGAATGTCCCTCAGTGTTCCAGTTTATACAGAGCTCCGATCTACAGGCGTATCAGTTTCCACATTAGTCGCACAACATGCTAACACCAAAGATTTCCTTATTGTTGTGATAACACTGTCGTCAGTAATAACATTAATCCACTGGGTGTTCAGTTCCTCAGATTCTGGCAGTGCATGAAGACTCTTGTGTTCACTCTAATAGCAGAATATTTGATGAACTTTGTTCAAGCCTCAGACAGTTTACAGCTTTCAAGTCAATTTGGACAATATTTGGACACATTTTGAATAATTTTAGACTCATTCTGGGCATGTTTCAGTGCACTGAAGACTCAGCAGCCAGTTTTCAAGTCGTTTTAGGCTAATTTCCAGCTTATTTTGGACACATTTTGAGCATATTTTGAATCACTTTGGACTAGTTTTGAGTCCTTTTGGACAATTTTCAAGTCAGTTTGTTTAACTTTTAGTGCATGACGACTCTTGTGTTCACTCTTACAGCTGAATATTTGGTGAATTTTGTTGCTGTTTCAGATATTTTAGAGTTAAGCAGAATGGTAGTTGTAAACACCTTCAGAGTTTCGCTACTTTCATTTTACATCTTCAGGTTGTAAAACAAACAAAACACAATTAATACTGACTGTCCCATATGGGACCTTTAACTCGTATAAACGCTGATGAACTTTCCATTATCACCATGGCAGAATGCTACTCCAAATCTTACTAATCGTTAGCTCACTTGCAGCCTGTATTAGCATTTGCTAACTGCGGTGCTAACTTTACAAATTAAATGCGCAAATATTTAAAAGCAACTGAGTAAACTGCATGTTTACAAACATTTATTAAAGTATTTCGACACGATGGCCCCGACACACACAACTTAAACTTGTTATGCGGGCTAAGTCCTGTTAAGTGAGCAGCCAGCATCGTGCTAACTTAGCTCCATTGGTTTACATATGGAGGGTTAGCATCGTGCTAACAGCGTAGCCGTGTAAACACGTACCTCCGTGTTGCGCCAGACACCACCTTTGATCATAATTCGCGGCATCTTGGCGGCCTGTCGGTGTTTCCTGCTTCAGTGAAATGCAAGAAGTGATTGTATTTTTCCAAAAACGTTCGCTTTATTCTCCACAACAAAACTACAAGCACAGCGCTAAGGTGAGCAGCTAACGTTCACCTCAACGGCGGCGACGCAATGCATTGTGGGTGCGGTGGTCAGGGTGCTACAGCGAAATATATCCCCTCGGGGATTAGTGTTACTGGTTCCGCTAAGCGAAACCGTGCGACAGATTAGGCGGTGGTTTACTGCAATGTTTAACCCTCCTGTTGTCTTCATTTGCGAGCACCAAAAAATATTGTTTCCTTTTCTGAAAAAAATCCCAAAATTCAGCAAAAAAAATCCCCAAATTTCAGAAAATTTGTTAAATCTGAAAACAAAAAATTGTAAAAACATCTATAGCGATTACATATATATCAGCAAAACTTCTAATGTTTTCTTTAAGAACATTCACATAAAAATCAACCAAAATCTATAACATATAACACACATGTAGTTAATTAGCAAGAAATAGCTAATAAATAACATGTTGTAATTAACAGGCTCTATTGGACCTCATATTGAGAAAACCTAAACCTTGTTAATAACCACATTACAAGTGCACAAAAAGGGATTTTAAGGCATAATATTGAGTGAGGACCAAAAAGAAGATAGGGGTCATTTTATCTGAAATCATCAAATTTCTAGAACATTTTCTACTCAACCTGGAGATGCCGACCATCTCCTCACAGCAGACGTGATTGGCTTATTTTTTATTCATGACAGACTGTATTTGTGTCAATGCTTGCTGTATGTTTACCACTAAAAGCCAAGAATCTGTATTAAATAATGGCATTCGATCTGAGGTCATGTATAAACAGTCTCTCTGTTATATATTTTGCAGAGAAAAATGAAAATTTTACTGTAATTCCATCCTTTTTCTATCTTGATAAATACCGAACATAACCAAATTTTAGAGATTCTTAATACAGTTCATGCTTTAAGGAGTCTGGTTTGTCTTTTTGATGCATCAAAGCAGCATGAAATAAACAGGAAATTGTCATCTTTCAAAAGAAAACATCCACATTTCTGTAGTGGTGATGTTTTTATTTCAACTCTGAGGTACATATTTACTGATTTCACACAAATGATACCAGGCTACATGTATGTTGTTCACACATTAGCACGACACGGAGAACACTTACATCAACATGACAGTAGACATGCACAAACAGGGCGGCGACGGGCGTTAGCGCCAGCGGCTAACTGCCCCGACCCCACCGTTGGCTTGAACACAACCAATCACAATGGATGAAACCACTGACTCGTGTGTTGGGGGGCGAGGAGAGGACGAGGGGGAGGAAGAACAGATGAGAAGAGGGGCTAATACCTAAAATATTAAGACAAATCGTAACACTGAGCACCATAATAAACAATAAATATGTTCAGTATTGACAATAAATATCAATAATAATCTCATAAATAATATTTTTATTCCTTTTCATTAACATATATCCTTAAATCTCATGTAAGTTGCACACTTTCCCATCAGATAGTGTAGGTTACACACACACTCTCACACACACTCTCTCTCTCACACACTTCCTCTTTCTCTTGAAGTACATTTCTGTCCAGTGTTACGAGAGCAATACTGTGGGAGCAGGAACACGGGGTTTCTAAAGGTGATGCTTAGCTCATTGGGGGTCACATGCAGACTGATATGTACAACTGTAAACTCACTCATCCCTCCCTGGCGCCTCATCTTTTCGTCTCCTTTTCTACCTGCCCTTCCCTTCGTTCTGCCCTCTCTTTGCCCTCCCCCTTTGGATGCGTCTATTTCAGGTCGCCGGCGTCGCCCTGGATGGTCTTCTTGATGCGCAGCAGCATCGTGGTCAGCCACTGGTCCAGACGAGACACCGAGTCGAACTCCTTCACGGCCTCCGTGAACGCCTCGCTGTTCTGCTCCTCGTGGGCTTCTAGGAGTTTCTGTCGAGGCAAAACGCAAACATTACTTCAAGAAAACAGAGGAAGAGGGAATAAGAAATGCTTCAAAATTTGCTCTGAACAAAAATTTAGAAAAGGACTTGTTATTTGAATTTTTAATTTCACAGGTTGAAGAAGTACATAAGTGTGTTCAAAGTAAAATAAAAGTACTCATTATGCAGAATCATACATATTACACTACTGTATTATAAGTATTAATTCAGTAATGTTGCAGATAAAGCTATCTTTAACTATTTTATATACGGCTTAATCTACAAAAATACAGTTGTAGTTGTAGTTTACTTGTCATTTAAATTAATAATCTGAATGTTCAAATTAACTGAAGCTTTAAAATAAATGCAGAGGAGTACAAAGTGTAGAAGAGAGTAGAAGCATAAAGTCTAAATACATTAAAACTGTACTGAAGCACAGTGTTTGAGTCTTGTACTTGCTGTCTACTATCTAGTTGCCTTCTACCACTGTGTTTAACTTTAAAGTTGAATTCCAAAACAGTTTTTTTTTCCAGGAATGTATGTTAATCAGCTAAACTGCACAGGACATTGCTTGCATGGTTTCCTCTATTGCTAATATAACTGAGAAAACTAATTTTTATTATCAAAAACCGCTCCTAACAGTGTAAACAACAACATCACTGCCATAATGATGTACATGTAGGGAAGGCAATTAAATTCATTTAATATATGACATGACAAAACTTCAATATTCTCCATTCAAAATAATAAAACAATGAGTTTACCTTTAGCAGTTTGAGCTCTCTTGAGTCTGTGAAGGCTGGAAACATCTCCTCATACTTCTCAATGGCCAACTGAAACACACAAGAGTTTAAGGAATAGCCAAGCTAATGTTTACTGATTACACTTTAAAACTACTGTGGTGCAACTAATCCACATGTATGTAGTGTTCGTCTGCGGTGGTACCTTGGCATTCAGTTCATCCACGATGAAGTGACACAGCGAGGCCTTGAAGAAATACTCTTTAGCGTTGTACTTCAACAGAGGATTGTCCATAGTGCTCATCGCAACCTGAATTTTACAAACCAAACAATCAGTTATTTGAAAAAATAACCAGCAGACTCATCCATAATGACAATATTTTTTGACCCTGATCTGATTTGAGTTATTTAATATTCGGTATCAACCACTAGATACCAACCTGATATCATTTTCCTGTACAATACACACATCAAGTACATTAAAGTTATTTAAACCAATTCAATGTCCACAAGCTCCAGCAGATGTAGTAAACCTGTTTTCTCTCCATGATGACAGTAAATGTAGATCAGCTGTAGTTCCTGGTTGTTCCACCAGGTGGAACCTCTTACTGTTTATTACTGTAGAGACCAGAGAAGGCGTCACTCAGACCACAGTTCATGTTGGCAAACTGAGAGCATTGTGGGTGTTTAGCTAGCAATGGGCACCATGACAAAGACTTATGTGACACTTAATGACCTCCAAGCAGAACAAATGTGTTGAGGACAAAATGGGATCCATAAGGGCTTAGAACTGCAGGGATTAAAACTGTCTTTGTAGTCAAATCATCGTCTACTAAAACAGTAGTAGTAGTACTTTTACTTTAATTCAGGTACATTTTACTGATTGAGTTTGCGTTCTGTTACTTAAAGTGACAATCTTGAAGACTTTAATCTGAACAAATGTTTGTTAATTCACCAGATGAAGTCAATAGCCCACTGGTGAAAGAACTGCGGTATTTATACATCTTCAGCATTATGAACTGGGTGTCTGCGGAGACATTCCCAGAAAAAATGCTGTGTCAAGGTACTGCTAAAGCAAACCAAACATTTCCTCCTGCTACGGCATTCTAACATTTTCAAAAGTAATATGTGCCGAATGAACAATGGATGCATGCAGCTGTTACCTGTTCATAGATTTCAATAGCTTTCTGGTACTGCTCCAGCTGAGCGCTGTAGTGTCCGACCTTCAGGAGACATTTGTTGGCTGAGCTGAGACACACAAACAAAGAAACTCATGAGCTACTATGTGGATTCCTCCTGTTTCCACCATAATGGCCTCGACTGACATTTTAACTACCCCGAGCTTCTACACTGAATCCTTCCTTAGACAAGTAAGAATGATTTAACTGTAAAGTACTTAGAGAAAATAGTCTGACAATCGATCTATCTATCTATCTATCTATCTATCTATCTATCTATCTATCTATCTATCTATCTATCTATCTATCTATCTATCTATCTATCTATCTATCTATCTATCTATCTATCTATCTATCTATCTATCTATCTATCTATCTATCTATCTATCTATCTATAGTCTATCTATCTATCTATAGTCTATCTATCTATCTATCTATCTATCTATCTATCTATCTATCTATCTATCTATCTATCTATCTATCTATCTATCTAGTCTATCTATCTATCTATCTATCTATCTATCTATCTATCTATCTATCTATCTATCTATCTATCTATCTATCTATCTATCTATCTATCTATCTATCTATAGTCTATCTATCTATCTATAGTCTATCTATCTATCTATCTATCTATCTATCTATCTATCTATCTATCTATCTATCTATCTATCTATCTATCTATCTATCTATCTATCTATCTATAGTCTATCTATCTGTCTATCTGTCAATCTATCTATCTATCTATCTATCTATCTATCTATCTATCTATCTATCTATCTATCTATCTAGTCTATCTATCTATCTATCTATCTATCTATCTATCTATCTATCTATCTATCTATCTATCTATCTATCTATAGTCTATCTATCTATCTATCTATCTATCTATCTATCTATCTATCTATCTATCTATCTATCTATCTATCTATCTATCTATCTATCTATCTATCTATCTATAGTCTATCTATCTATCTATCTATCTATCTATCTATCTATCTATCTATCTATCTATCTATCTATCTATCTATCTATCTGTCTATCTGTCAATCTATCTATCTATCTATCTATCTATCTATCTATCTATCTATCTATCTATCTATCTATCTATCTATCTATCATCTATCTATCTATCTATCTATCTATCTATCTATCTATCTATCTATCTATCTATCTATCTATCTATCTATCTATCTATCTATCTATCTATCTATCTATCTATCTATCTATCTATCTATCTATCTTCACATATAAATGTTAAAACTAATGATGACATTCTAAGAACAGATAACACAATTTGTCAGAACACAAGTGAACATCCCAAAGAATTTTACTACAATTCAAGAAAAGCAAATTAACAAATTCTTATGAACTGTCAAACAATCACTAGATTATCAAACTAGCACCACATTAATGACGATTAACTGACAAACAGCTATTTTTAAAATGTCTTTACTCCAGATTCAAGCAGCATGTTTACCTGTTAGATTCTTCTCCTTTGTAGTAATCTGCTGCCTGCTCATAGTGAGCAATCGCCTGAAAAACAAACAGGAAAATGAGGACATCCAGAGTGTCCTGAAAATCAGACCAGAGGAAGTAAAATTAAACGTACACCAAAGAAATGCAGCTTTACCTTCTCAATGTCGACCAGCTCAGACTCATAAATCTCTGCTATAGTGATGTGATGCTTGGCTGCGATGGTGAACCGACCCTGCAATCGACACAAACATGAAGGCCAGGTATTATTCCAAGATAAGACTGACAGATGAGTGATTTAAAGGCGGGGGAAGGGTCTCACCATGTCAGTGTAGATGTCAATGGCCTGATTTAGACAGTTGATGGCCTCTGGAAAGAGACAGATAAGAAAGAAAAGGAGTTCTGTTAAAAATGCAAAGAAACTGGACAGAAGAAAGTCAGATTAATACTGTTCAATTCCAGTTTCCTCCCTCTGTGACTGCTAACCCGCTAACCCAAAGTATTATTTTAAGCTCGTCATGGGGAAGCAGGAGGGACGCTGCAACACAACCCAGATATCAGTTTTCCTCGAGGCATCCCAGGAGTCGCTTTTAATCCTCCAATAATACCAGCTCTGGTTTGTGAGAGGCTTCCTCTTTCTGCCTCATGTAAACACCCAGACAGAACATCCATTCAGGACATCATCATGTTCATCATTATGTAACAGCTATGAGGTCACCTATAATCCCTTGAATGTCTTGGAGCTTGGATTTGGGTTGTCGCCACGTGTTGCTGCTGTCACAGTTAGTAGAACCAACAACCAGCTCAGGTTAACCCTCTGAACCCAACAACCAGGTAGCAGGTTTAAAAAGCATGACATCTTTTGGAAAAGTAGGCAAAACTGTACCATTTATCAAAACAAGACACTGAAGAAACCAAATTGACCAAAGGTTCTTGAACCATCCATCCTTGATGTGCAGTTGCATCAGAACAACAATCCAAATCTGACTTTACAATCATTGAAGTTATTGAAATCACTTTATTCTACATGTCTCATTTAAAAAAATTATCTAAAAATGATCCGTTTGCTCTAACCAGGTTCTTTTAAAAAAGAAAAATTCTTCAGAATTCTGTGGAATCACTGAGCTATTAATGACCTTACTGCAACAAAAAGTCAAATTAGTAAAATTCATGGACTTTAGTTCCAAACTACGCTGAAGCTTGAAATTGTGATATTTTATAAAAATCACATCTTCATCATATTTCATCTTTTATCAGAGCCACAAACTGTAAAAATAGAAATAATTGCTAGATTTTCAACTTTCGATAGCCCTTGACCTATCATATTTGAATTATCCTTCTGTCAGAACATTTACCCAGTAAAATCACTTTTTTCTACATGCCTCGTTTAAAATCCCACCAAAAGAAATAACATTTTGCTCTAAGAGAGGAGGTAAGTATGGAGACAGATTAAAGATGTAAACAGTAAAATATTTACAGTATGGAGAGTTTCTTTCCAGTGCTGGTAACACCTCTGGACACTTGAAAAATATTGGACATATTGACTCCACATTTGAAACATTTTTGAAAAATGTATATTACATTTTTCTATGATTTCTTTAATTCTAACTGTGTCATTCTGCACAGAAGACATTCCTGAGTTCTCTCTTCTTCACGGCTGTCCTGTTTCCATAGAGGTGAAGGAACAAAGAAAGACTCACAAACACCCAGTGGATTTCAGAGGGTAACATGCAGAATTTTCATAAATCATCTTGTTGTTTCTGTAATGACTTATACTGTAGATGGCAACAGATATTCTACTGACTGAGACGTGATACTTTGCAGGTAAGAAGTGTTTAATGTAGACACGGAGCATAGAAAGATCATAAAAAGATGTTTAGTCTTGATAAGAAGAAAAGAATGAATGACAACTAGACTAAAACTAGCATAAAAACCCTGCAAGATCAGAATTATTGCATGTTTCTGCTCCAATTCAGATACGTAGATCCATCAATAAACAGTCCTCTGTGCTCGTTTGAGCTGCAACTTGTGTGAGAAACTGAGGAAATCATGGTGATTTGAGTGAGTTAGTGGATGGAGAGATAACGCAGACGGAGCTGGAGGAGGATGAATATTTGATCAGTTTCTTGATTTTTGTGCTGCTTCTGCTGCTCATCGCTTTCTTCACTAGTTCAAATTAAACATGTTTAAAGAACAAAATTTGTGAAACTGGCAGAGACTACATCCTTCTACAACAACAACAAGCTCTGATTTTATCTCCCAGCTGAGATAAATGAATGGATTTATCTCCCGGGTCCAGTGGTTCAGAAAGTATAATCTGGATCAGAATGATTGAGAGACCGCATGTTTTCTATTCAGCATCAGGTAATCCACTTGACTTTTGTGCTGTTTTTTCAAAGACACAGTGGATTGGATTGACTGGATCTCCCTGATGCAAACATAACAGATTCTTTTCAAGTTTACCAAATATCCAGATTATCAGTGATCTAATGGGACGACATATTACAATACAGGCTAATAGCTAACAGGAACAACAGCCTCATATATTCCTGATAGGTTGTAAATCATTAAAAGGTTACATATCCAAAGAACATCCATGAGTTCATTTGTAGTCTCTTTCACAGCCATTTTTTCAGTAACTTTATAAATGGATAATTGTCTCTCAGCTGTTCATGTTTGCACTGTTTGCCTCAAAAGTCCAATTTTCCATTTCTGTGTTTTGCTGTTGTGGCTGGACTATTCCATTAGAACTGCAGGCAGACAGATCCACTAACACAACCACATAATGCATTATACACAGCACCCCACCATGCAGTCATTTAGCCATTAATAAAATGAAGCAAACAATACAATATGTTGTCTAGAACATAGCATTAACCCTGCAAACCACAAGCAGTTTTATGGATGTGTTTTACATTTTTCCTCACTCTGGACTCTTTGTTCACTACAATATAAAGTCCTGCGTCTCTATAGAAACAGGACTAGAAGGACTAGAAGGACAGAGAACTCAGAAATGTCTTCTATTCAATGTGACGCGACTATAATGCCATAAATCAGAAAACAATAAGTACAATTTATTTGACTATTAATTTTGGAATTTGTATCTTGCCAACACTGAAAAAAGTATGGCCCAACATACAACAGACATTTTACTTTTTACAGTTTTATTTAGTTTCTATACTTGTCATGCCTGCAGTTCAGCTGAAAATTCCTTTAATTCTTGTCATGTCACAACAGAATCACAAAGGATTTCACCACTGTGCTGTGGAAAAAGCATCAAATGTTTGGTTTTTACACGGTTTATTTTTGTAGAGTTTTAAAATGAGACATGCAGAATAAAAAGATCTTGATGAAATATCTAAATCTTATTCTTAGAAATAGATAACTGGAAGAGCAAACAACACGTGATTAGTTCAAGGACTGCAGGAAACTCATAAATCCAATGGTTCTGTTTGTTCTTACAGTTTCTGGCTCTGATAAATGAGGTCATTATGGTGATTTTGTAAAAAACAAGAAGCCTTTTGATCGTATCTGCAGGTATTTGGGTTCAGAGGGTTAAAAGGAGACATCAGGTTGGAAGTTTCCGTGTCAGTTTGCAGGCGTTGCTGTGGACAGAGCTGAGAGATTTTTGGGGATGCATTTGTGAAACGGCAGCGCTCACCTTGTGGGTCGGCCTTCTTGTAGGCGTTGCCGGCGTCGACGAAGCTGGTGGCGGAGTCCAGCTTGTTCTGAAGCTGCATGTGGAGTCGAGCAGCCTGACAGAACGCATTCCCAGCAGCTACACAATCAAACACACACACAGCACAAACGCTTCAACAAACGTTGTTCTGGCACTGAACCCAACATTCCTCATCTTTTAATTCTCGCCGTCTTTACATGATGTTACTGTTCATCACGCAGACTATGAACGAGAATGATCATTATTTAACAGCTGTTAACTATGATTTAAAAAAATTATTTTCATATTTTCTGTTTTGTTAAATTACAGATAATGACCTCAAAAAACACAGAAAAGTCATAAAATTTACACGATAACATTGTTAAACAAGTCAAAAGAGTCTCTACATCAAAAACGGTATTTTTAAAAATGGTAATTTGTTCTTTTACAATGTTTGATCATTATTTTACAATATTTTTCTTGTATTTTAATTAGCAAAATAACCCCCCAAAAAGTTATTTAGATAATTGTGGGGGTTTTTTTGTAGGAAAAAATGTGTATATTAGGGCTTAGTGACATTTCAGCAAAAAAATATTAGTTAATCTGTTGATTTTCAAATAACACACACATTCAAAATCTGTGGTTTTACAGTGATTTGGTCTTTTACAATGAGTGACCATAAATATACAGTTTTACTGAATTTAAATCAGTTAAAATATATTTAATTTACATATGTAGATAATTTGACCTGTAATTGGTGCTATATAAATAAAATTGAATTGAATTGAATAGATATTTGCTGTTATCTTTACAAAGTATTCCAGTGGGACACTGTCTGCCAGATTTCTACCGTTTATATTGCAGTTTTTCAACATTTTTATAGCACACATCAGGCACCAAACCTGATCAGACACATGGACAGCTGAATAACGCTCAGCAGGAGCTATTATTAGCATCTGCTCTATCTGGAACACTCGCTGGTTTGTGCACACATCAACATCTTCGTCATTTGTCCTGTAAAGCTCTCACTGCTGCAACACAATACTTTCTGCAAGCTGTTGAATCACTCGGTTAAAACGTGGACGGAAACAAGCGTCACTGAAACGTGCGTGTCTGCATGTGGGCGTTTGCGTGGGAGTTTGTTTATTTGTGCAAAGTGTGTTTCTTGTGCAGCATGAATGTGACGTATGTGTTCGTGTTCGTGTTCGTGTCACTCACCACTCCAGTTCTTTGCCATCTTAAACATGTTGGCTGCTCTGGCGTACATGTCGCAGGCGTCCTCCACCTTGTGGTTCCCCCTGTAACACACCACACACACACACACACATGAACCTGTGATGCTGTGGTGAACAGAAAACAATGCTGCTCACCCACATTAATGCTTCACGTTGTCCTGCAGGTCCATGCAGGCTTTCAGCTGAAGGCCATCACTGCAGAGAGCAGCACCCTGCTGCTGAAACACTCAAAAATACCACATTTTTCTCCTTTATGCTCCATAAATTGGATATTTTACCTCCCTCATGTGTCATCTCAACAAATATAGTGCAAACTTGAACTCATGTGTGCGTGTGCTTGCTCTCTGGTGAACTGCATGCAGCCTGAACTAGACCTCATACTGTTTGCTCTCAGTGGGCAGAGCGCTGGCTGTGCAGCTCTGCATCAACATGAAGAAAAACAAATGCATGGAGGTCGATAAATCAAGCACCCGGAGTGAGGAGACTGAGGCTGCAAACCGTGGTGTGTTGATTATAAATGCATTATGGGGTTGTGCATTTTCATTTGACAAACAGGATATCTAACTGTTAACCCTGTGAAGATGGGTTGTTCAAAAAATAATAATTAAAATGATGGTCCTGTTGCTGTACTGATCCCAGAAATTAACCAACCCTGAGCTTAAAACCGTAATACTACAGCAAAGCCACTTTTATTCTACATGCCCCATTAGTTATTTGACAAAAAATGCTTTAAAAAGATTTCATTCCAGAAATTCACTGGTCCTCAAATATTCAATGACTTCTACACTGAACTGCAGGCTGTGGTTACACATATAAGAGACATATACGGAAACAAAGAAAAATAAAAAGTAGTGAAAAATCTACAGCCTGCAAAGCCACCGTTCTTTATTCCAGTGATAGAAACAACCATGTGCACTTGGAAAAGGTTGTCAGTGTTGAGTCCACATTGTTTTTACCAATTATAAATTCTTCTACATTAAATAATCAAAGAAATTCAAGACAAGACAGTTCTCTCTCCTTCTAGTCATGTTGTTCTGTTTCCATAGATGTGCAAGACTTTATATTGCAGTGAAAAATGAGCTCACAGTGATGAAAAATGTAACAGGAGCAAGAAAAAAACAACAACAAAACCCCCCAGAAATTGCTTGGAATTGAAAAGAGAGAATGTAAATTAGGACCTTTATTGACTTGATTTGATTTGATGTGATTTAATGTTTCACACTCTGTGCATCTCTAGAGAAAGTGGACAGAAAGTAGGACTCTAACGATAACTTGTTTAAGGAACAATAGTGAAAAACATGCAGCGATACCTGCAAACCAGAACAAACAGACAAAACAAAGAGGATCTGCCTCACATTGGAACATTATCTGTTTGATAAATAAAGTGTTGTGGAGCTTCAAACACTGGATATTGTTCTCATTATTTGACATTTGTTGGCTTTGTTGCTCCCTTCCTTTCACAAGAGCATCTTTCATAAAAGAGACGACAGGCATTTTAGAATCAGCACATTGTTCAGTTGTTAGCATCCTTTGTCTGCACCATCTTTATATGAAAAGACACTTTTATATCATGCATCTGTGCTAATTATACCACAGATACTGTGGCACTATGACCTGCCAGATACTGACCTCCACTATATTTGCCTCAGAACTCCAGCTCATTAGATAAACATGCTGCTGCTCATGTGGGAAACACAGATGTGACACTGTTTGATTCAATAAAAGCACCATGCTACATGTCTGTCACACAGATCTGATCTAATCTACGTGTGAAATGCAGACAAGAGCTTTTCACAAAGACGAGAACATTATCTTGCAACTGGACTTTAAATAAACAAATTGTGGGTTTAAAGTCTCAATTTGATCATTTGCATCCCTAAGTACATAAGTAAAGAGATTTAAAACCTACAATATTTCTTGAGATTTTATTCAGTGGTTTCACCAATCATTCTACTGCTTTGTGCAACATGTTGTCTGAATTTTTATTTACATTTCAATCTTATTTATTCATGTAGTCATGCTAGTTCTTTGAAAAGTGCAGTTCATCACAAATTCCTCAAGTTTTTCAAAGTGGCCTCTTTATTTTCTTTTATATCTCTACTGATGCAGCCTCAATCAATAACCTTAATGAGTCGCTTATTAAAATATTCATTTATTTGTAACTGGAAATAATGTACACATCAAAAATCTGGTTTTACAGTGATCTGGTCTTTTACGATGCATGACCATGAACATATACAGTTTTACTGTATTTCAGTAAGCTAAAAATAGATCTAATATATAGATATTTGCTGATGTCTCACATTTTTAAATGTTAGAGTATGCCATATTTTCTGGCACCCTTGCTGTTGTTGTTTTTTTTATTTTTTTAGTGCACATCAGGCCCAAACCTGAAAAGACACACTGACAGCTAAATTATACCCAGCAGGGGCTATTATTGGCACATCTGCTCTATCTGGAGCTCTTACTGGTTTGTGCACACATGAACATCTTCTTCATATCAACTAGTAAAAATACCAATTTTTTTTCAGTATATCACAGAAAAACTAAAAGTCACAATATTATTCTTTTTTCCCCAATATTGTGCAGCATCAATGCTTTTTTCTCTATCTTTTATATCAGACACAGGCTCAGTTAGTTATCACTGTATGCACCCAATCAATCAATCAATCAATCAATCAATCAATCAATCAATCAATCAATCAATCAATCAATCAATCAATCAATCAATAACCTTAACGAGTCCTTAAAGTGATCAAGTCTATCTATTGATTTATCTGTCCCAGATGACATCATATTACACTCATACTCCATTTGACTTGTAAACATCCGCCCCTCCCACACACACACACACACACACACACACACACACACACACACACACACACACACACACACACACACACACACACACACACACACACATCCCCCCCGTCCTGACTGCGCTGCTCTGCCCGCCTCCCTGCACCCTCCGTCGGCCTCTCGCTCCCTCAGAGGCCGCTCTCATCATTCCATCCTGACTCGAAGGCCACATAACCCGCATTGGTGGCTCCGCTATGGCGCCGTGGAAGAACACGACACGAGGAGACAATGTCACGGTGAAAGTTACAGCCTCTGCAGGGACGAGAGGACGGATCTGGATGTAAAATACACAAAAAGTGGCGGATGCAGGATTTAATGAGGATGCGGCCGCCTGTGGTGCAGCTAAAAGCGGAATGTTGGGTGAATAACAGCGATCTGTGACGGGCCCTGCGCAGGAATCCCTCCCCCATACCAAAATGAGCGACGCTGGTAAACACAGAGGAGCATCTTTTACCCGAACATCCCTCCGAGGAAGGATCCGGACGCCTTGACCTTCTTGTCGGCGTCGGCCATCAGCTGCATGGCCTCCTTCTCCTTGCCGGAGTTGTCCATGGCGAGCCGCTGGAGGAGGGATGGGAGGAAGACGGGCCGATGTTCCGCAGTGGACGGAGAAGCGGGGCGGTGAGGAGACGAGGGAGACTCTGGTGCTGATGCTGAGGGGGCTGCAGCTCTTCTTCGACGGCCACCGAGGAGGGTCAGCGGCGGCTCAGGGGCTCCGCCTGCTGGACAGAAGAGGAACAGCAACCTCTCTACCTCTACATCCCTCTACCTCTATCCCTCTATCTCTACCTCCACCTCTCTACCTCTACATCCCTCTACCTCTATCCCTCTATCTCTATCTCTACCTCTCTACCTCTACATCCCTCTACCTCTATCCCTCTACCTCTATCCCTCTATCTCTATCCCTCTACCTCTATCCCTCTATCTCTATCCCTCTATCTCTATCCCTCTATCTCTATCCCTCTATCTCTACCTCCACCTCTCTACCTCTACATCCATCTACCTCTATCTCTATCCCTCTATCTCTCCACCCCTCTACCTCTACATCCATCTACCTCTATCCCTCTATCTCTACCTCCACCTCTCTACCTCTACATCCATCTACCTCTATCCCTCTATCTCTACCTCCACCTCTCTACCTCTACATCCATCTATCTCTACCCCTCTACCTCTATCCCTCTATCTCTATCCCTCTACCTCTAACCCTCTATCTCTATCCCTCTACCTCTAACCCTCTATCTCTATCCCTCTATCTCTATCTCTATCCTCTACCTCTATCTCTACCTCTCTACCTCTACATCCATCTATCTCTATCCCTCTATCTCTATCCCTCTATCTCTACCCCTCTATCTCTATCCCTCTATCTCTCCACCCCTCTACCTCTACATCCATCTATCTCTATCCCTCTACCTCTATCCCTCTATCTCTACCTCCACCTCTCTACCTCTACATCCATCTATCTCTACTCCTCTATCTCTATCCCTCTACCTCTACATCCATCTACCTCTATCCCTCTATCTCTACCTCTCTACCTCTACATCCATCTACCTCTATCCCTCTATCTCTACCTCTCTACCTCTACATCCATCTATCTCTATCCCTCTACCTCTATCCCTCTATCTCTACCTCTCTACCTCTTCTGTCCCTCTCAACCCGCCCGGCCAGCAGCAGATGGTTTCCCCACATTAGAGCCGGGTTCTGTTCCAGGTTTTTTCCCTGTTAAAGGGTGTTTTCCTGCCACTGTCTCCTTAGGGCTGCTCTGGGATTCAGGCATATGGGTTCTGTAAAGCGTCTTGAGACAATTTGACTGTAATTGGCGCTATATAAATAAAATTGAATTGATTTCTTAAAGATGCATTAAAGATGATATTTAGTGACTTGGAAATTTTCCTGTTTCATCCCGACTTTAACTTTTCAATAACCTTTTTGACAGAGTTACTTGAAGTGTTCTTTTGTCGTCATGGTGTAGTTATATTCAGGAGTGCTGATCCACCAGTGACTCACTTTCTGCATAAGTGTCTTTACAGTGTGTTCACTTGTAATGAAAATACAGTTTATATTTTTTCATCTATTAAAAAAAAAAAAAAAACACAATTGCATGTAAAATTAAGGCTACAAAATGTGTTCTAAATATAGAAAAGTTAACCTTTTTGTACAAGATGGTTAGTTTTTGCAGTAAAATATTACTCTTTTTTCAATGTTTATTTTATAGTGTAAAAGCATCACCACCAATGATTGTCTCATATTTATGATACAGAGTCTATTCACTGTCTAACACTGGACTTCTGTGCTGTGGTTTTTGTTGTTTGGTCGTTTTTATTTTTCTATCTGTCCAGAGGTAACAGTTATAAAGTAGCTGCTAGTTAACTCTGGTGTGATTACAATTCATTTTGCACCTGCAAAAATAACCAGGATAATGAAATAACGTGACTAAGCTGACAGATGATAAACTTCACTTCTCAGACCAGAAGGACTGATTACAGAAAACATGATATTAATGAGTTACACTGACTTTACATACAAGATGTGAACTCAAACAGCAACAAACCATAGAATTTAGACAATTAATATTTTATATTAAGTTCATATCTTCATTTTTTGCTCTTTTATTTACAAGAAGAGATAAATAAGACCATGAATTCTGCACTTGGACCTGATTTTTTTAGTTTTTAGCCACTAGAGGACGGTAGAGTCAAGCTATCAACACAACATCTGACAACTGATAGTTGGTAAATGTTAGGAAACAGCTACACGTCTACACACCAAGCAAACGTGGGATAATGCATCCATATAGATTCATTTGGTGTAAATTCCACATTCACTTGTGTTTATGCTCTGTGCAGGTCTCTAGCTGCTGTAAATCCAGTAAAAGTGGTGTAAAACCTGAACTGTTGACTCCTACAGTGACACAGTTTGGCACCACTTGTTCCTTTAGATGGAAGATTCACTGAAAACCAACACAGTTATTCTGAGTGATCATATTTATCTGGTAATGAAACGTTTCTGTCTCGAGAGGTCACTGTTGACTCGTTTGGTTTTATGTACACGTATTTCTGCCCAACATTGTCACTTTTCAGTGAAAACAATACTTTTATAAGTTAGAACAAACTTAGACCAGAAATGCAGTCGATGTTTGGATACTAGGTCTTCAGGAGGTTCAGTTTATCCTGTCAATCAGGTAAGTTTATACTGCAGACTTTATACTGCAAATTTCTTCTTCTGAGGCAAACAACTAA
The DNA here is from genome assembly GCA_027123335.1 of Amphiprion clarkii. Taxonomy (NCBI): domain Eukaryota; kingdom Metazoa; phylum Chordata; class Actinopteri; family Pomacentridae; genus Amphiprion; species Amphiprion clarkii. The sequence goes on along the minus strand of CM049582.1, from coordinate 1,957,840 downwards.
CAAATTACAATATGCACAATGTTTGAATACCATACAAGGACTAAGACTGTGAATTCAAGATGTTCTGAGAGCTCAGTGTCTGCACCAATATAGAAAAGCTAGCAGCAAAGACAGCACATGCAACAAGATGTTTGTAGAACGTTGCTCAAATTGTGCCAATGCATGAAAAAAGCTCTAAACTAGTCACCTGTTTAACTAATGTTCTACTTGCTGAGGTCTGCCTTGAAGCACAGCTGACAGCTTCCAGCTGAGAACCCTACAGATCTGAGCTGAGGAAGTTTCTTCATCTTCAGGATCTGTATAAAAACAGCACCGTTGATGTCTGATCTGCTGGTGATTAACTGTAAGAAGATAAGAAAACCATTTACCTGGGCAGGTGAACGTCACTGTTGGATGATGATGTTTGTAATTCAGCTGTTGCTGCTAAACGCTTCAGAGCAGAAAGCTGTAAATCTCATTAGATATACTGAAAGTGAGGAGTGAAGCATAGGTGGCGCCAGTGTTCCACTTTCCAGAGGCCTAGAAACTTGGAGAATTAGAGCCAAGAAGAACTGAAGATGTTCTGTTGGTACAAAGTGGACTGACATCGTCTTAATACCAACCTGTAATCAGCTTATTGTATTTTCTGCTTGTTGCTGCTGTGAACAGCTCATAACACTGAACTAAAAGAGGCTGAAAGACTGAAATGTTAATTAGTGCACTTTCAATCTAAACAAAAAAAAACTTGAGAAAAATTAAAAATATTTTATATAAACGTGAACAGGATATTTGCTGTTTTGGAAAGTTTGAAATCTAATCTGACAGATGATAAACTTCACTTCTCAGACCAGAAGGACTGATTACAGAACACATGATATTAATGAGTCCTACTGACTTTACATACAAGATGTGAACTCAAACAGCAGAATAATAGTTTGAGTTCTATCTGTTTATCTGTAAAGTTTGGGCATTTGACATTTTTAAAAATAAAAATAAATCTGACTCTTTGGAACATATGTAGGTTCCACTAAAGCTTTAAATAAAGTTGCCCACCAGGAAGTGAATATTGAAGAAAACAACAGACTTGAATCAAACGTTACTGATGGATTAATGATCCGTATCTTTCCTGTCCTGTATTTTCTGTTGGATCTACGAGCAGAGAGGTGATCCAACATCCACTGTGACAGACTGTCTCTCAGCTTGAAAACCCTCCTCCGCCTTCCTCCCCCATGACAGCCTCAGTGCCTCTCTGCAAAAACCCACGTTATCCTCCTCACACTCAAACCCACAGCAAAGTTTTCTAGCCAACAGGAACTCGGTGGGTTTATCTTGACGCGGCTGACAGCAGTAATTACCTCATCGGTGCATCTTCTACCGACAAGTCAACGCCACAAACTTAATAACACCTCATTTTTAGATCAAATACTTTAATAGTCTTTCAACTGGTCTTAAAATAGCATTCAGTAAAACCAAGAAACAATTCAACTGGTGGAGAAATCCAAGACAGTAAAGCATGCTCAGTATAATCGCTAAAGCAGTGCGTTCAACAAGGCGTTTTTGCTGGAGAACCTCGACCACTCTGCAGATCTGAACGTCTTTTAAACAGATACTTTAGTGAATAATGAGGTACTCTGCATGCTGGGTGTATATATTGCCATGAAAGCTGCACTGCAGGCTACCTTTACAGTCAGTTACACACTGTGCTCCCAAAGCGTTTAACATCATCAACCATGGCTTAAAATCTGAACAAAAGGTTCCCTGCAAAAAGGTTGTTGAACGCAGCTTAGGCCTTAGTCCAGAGAAAAAACAAGTCATGAAAAATGTTCCAGCAAACGTTGTTCTGGAAGATCACTGTACAAAGAGTGACAAGAGCTTTTTACAACAAAGTAAAACACTTGAGAAATTATGTCCTTAAATATTGTGAAAATAACAGCTGATAAATTCATCAAAGTGACGACTGAGTCTGATTTTCACATCGAAACAAAGAAGTCATGCAGCGGCAGCAGACTTTAGGTTTCCCTCCACATCGAACAAGACGTTTTACTGCCACGTCATTCCTGCAGCAGTCCAGAGTTGCTGCTAAACAATTAGCACTGGGTTCAACAACAATAAAACAAAAAATAAATAACACAACCGTTTGCATCAATCTTTTTGAGTTATGACAACTTCTAATGAAATTATGTTCAACCAACAAGTTACACTGATTTAGGGGAATTAGCATGAAGGTTGTGTTAATTAACACTTATATAGGTTTGGCAGCATAAACACAAAAAACTGACATATTCCAAGTAGTATTTCTGCATTTATTTAAAATTTATTTGAAATGCTTTATACTTAATTACAGTAATTGTGAACACAAGTTCTTGAGTTGACAAATTTAAAAAAATAAGTTGCTCCAATGTTAAGCAGGAAGTGGAGCAGATTCATCAATCTCAAGGTGAAGAAATATTAAGTTTTGAACCAATTTCAATAAGTTGCCTCAACTTAAATGTATTTTTCACTCAACAAAGTGTTGAGTATAAATTACACAAAATATTAAGTTAATGAAATTACCAATATTAATAAAGTAAATTATTAGTTAAAGATGCCAACCAAACCCATCAACATAACGTTTGCAACTTAAAAGATTTATCTAAGTGAATAAATGAGAAATTTTCTCTTGCATCCTTTGCAACCCTTTAATGAATTGGTCAGAATTAGTCTGCAGAGCGAACCTGCACAGAAAACATAGACACACAAAATCTGTCTGTGCAAATCTTTCTTCTTTCCCCTAAACATCCCACAAACCCCAAATGTCTTCGGCTAACAGTCTTTTTTTAGGAACATACCAGAAAATCACCATTCAGATTCCATTTTCTCTCAATATCTCATTAATAAATACATAAATAACAAGTATACAATCAATAAATCTACTTGAATGATCACAGTACAAACTAATACAAAGTACCAGCAGTTCTTCACACCCTGTGATTTCTTCATCCAAAGCCACTCTACAACAAGTGCACCAACTTTCCCATTAATGTTTGAAATAAAGGTTCCATCCCCATTAAAGTCTGACCTGTCATTTGGACGACTGAATGATTGAAATATTACGACAGTAGATGCAATGAGGTAACATAAAATCATGGTTTTATAATAAAACATAAACATTGTTGGACATGTATTTAGGTTTGTGTTACCAATTTCAGTCCTAATGCATTTTGAAGACGTTCTCACTGGTTCTTACTGTCTGTTTAGAGGTGTGTCAAACATGCGGCCCGCGGACCAAAACTGGCCCTCCAGAGGGTCCAATCCGGACCATGAGACGACTTTGTAAAGTGAAAAAATTCCAGAGAAGACATTAACTGCAAATTATAAATTAGTAAAACTATAACTTTAAAATAATTTCTAGACCATGACAAGTTGTTTTGATCATGAAGTAAAATTCTAGATTGCTCATTGTTCTTTTGTCCCATTTTTGTAATATTTTGTTTTGGTTTTTTTGTCTTGTTTTTTGTCTGACTTTTGTCATTTGTCTCATGTTTTTGTTGTTTTGTTTCTCGTTTTGTCGTTATGTGTCCTTGTTTTTTGTCTCACTTGTGTCATTTTGATCATAAAGTAAAATACTACATTGTTCAGTTCCAGATGACTAAGTGTTGTGTTCCTTTGTAGACACTCTGTGATCTGGAAGTTGTCTTTTGTAAACAATAAACTGAGGTATAATATTGCAGAACCTGAACTTACTTTTCTGAAGAAGTTTCAGGTTGTTTGTGATGTTTTGTAAGAAAATAGTTCATTAAATGTAAACATTTTCAGAATGAACTTTTTTGCACTAAAGCAAAGGAAACATTAGGAGTTGTGGTTATTTATAGGTTCTTATGCTGTGATTTTACTGGTCCGACCCACTGGAGATCAGACTGAACTAGAATGAGTTTGACAGCTCTGGTTTAGAGGTTCAGACTCAGGTTGGGGTTGAATGGATGTTCTTTGTGACAGTCATGATGAGAGCCCCATAGAGTTTCTGAACACTAAAGAAAGAAGCTTCATCAAAAGGTTTAGAGACTGTTTGTGTTGTCCATAATATGCCATGTGTCATTGTGTTATTAACATCTGGACCTGTGATGCATGTTTTTATGACCACTGTTGAGGTTTCTCAATGGAGCTCAAACTTTCACGGTGAGGAAACACAACGTTCTGTGTCCATGAAGCGTGGAGGGTCTGCTGCTACCATCCACAGAAGAAACAGCATTTTAGTTTGTACAGTGGAAGAACACAAAAATCACCAGATTTACCTCTTGGAATGGAATCAATGCTAAAAGGTCACAGTTCTGACACAGTTTCAGAGATTCAGCGCTCGTTGCTGAATAACAGGACTTCCAGGGAGCATTAAAAATGTTGCAGGATCACTGGGAGCAGAGGATCACTGGGAGCAGAGGATCACTGCACAACAAGACTACTTGGCAGCCAAATTTATATCAGGAACAGTTTTAGATTTCAAGAGGTAAAATCTCTCAAGTTTTTGATCAACACTCGCATATTTTTACAATTGTAAGTCTTTCATTTTTAATTCCAGCTAATAAAACAGGCCCTCTGACATTTACATAAGAAGTTATTAAAGTGAACATCACCTTGTCAACATGCTCATGTGCTCTTTTTTCAGATTTTCTAAGTAAAATAAATAGTCAGCGTCACGGTCGAGCATTTCCACCCAGAAACTGCAGTGAACCGATGACACGTCTTCAGACTTTTGGAGCTTCACACATAACAAACCTAAAGAACCAGTTCTGTCAGCTTGCAGGTTGCAGTTTTCATTGTTTTTTCTTTAGAATCAGTTTCTGGTTTGAAGCACTGAGCTGGTGTGCTCGGGTTGCAAGGAGTGTGGAGAAATGAGTGTAGAGATGGCATAAAGTAAAGACCTTTTAAGGCTGGAAGAGATTAATTCTAAATATGTAACTTTGATACACAGAGCATTAAAAAGAGATGTCGTCTTCATATCTTATGCAACGTTAGCATTTGTAGCTGCAGCTTGTTTTGCCAGTTTGACACAAACAAGATGTGGTGGATTATTATCATCATTGTACCACCAAAGTTATTAACCTCCAGCCGAATCAAACAGAGCCGACTGTGGGTGTTTGTGCAGCTTTAAAATGTGTGTGAATGTGAGTGAAAAAGAAGAATGATAATTATAGAAAACAGCAGTGATTACTGGTAGATTATAAGTGTATTAGCACTGATTGTGACCAACGCAAAAGCTGTATAACGTCTCTGCATGTGTATATAAGATAGAGACAGGCCTCGAGTTTATGTATGAGCAGATAGATAGATAGATAGATAGATAGATAGATAGATAGATAGATAGATAGATAGATAGATAGATAGATAGATAGATAGATAGATAGATAGATAGATAGATAGATAGATAGATAGATAGATAGATAGATAGATAGATAGATAGATAGATAGATAGATAGATAGATAGATAGAGTTTTCATGCAGTACAAACTGTTGGGTTTCAGTTGTCTGTCAAAGTAACAAATGACAGAAAATAAGACTAAATGATTAAACGCTGAAATACAGCAAAGTTCATGCAAAGATAATGGAATTGAAAAATAAATTCTTAAAGCGCTCTTCCATGAAAAAGGAAAGTAACAGTCTTTATTATCTGGATCGTTTACTCCCTCATCAGCCCGCTACCTTCTGCTTGGTTGCGTCTTCGGTTTACTCCTGATTTATTCCTTCGTTCCCTTCAGTCCTCCTCAGAAAGAGCTTCGTGAGGCGTCGATGGTCTGGATTTGCTGTGACCTCGGACCTCCATCTTCCTGTCCTGCAGGAACTCTTCGATCTCTCCGGGCAAACAGTGGAACTTCTCCTGGAACTCTGCCTCCACGGCGCTCTGCAGCTGCAGAACCACGAGAGGAAAAACACCGATTATAGATCACTTCATGACTTTTTGAGTTACATTTTGGCGATAACCCAGCAAAACAAACAACATCATCGTCTCTGGCAACTGTAATAACTGTCAGATGGAGTATTTAATTATGCTAGAACCAAATACAGAATACTGAAGCAAAGAAAATTAATAACAATAACAATGAAGCTGAAAGTAAAAACGCTTCAGATGTCCAGATAATACATTGTAAGAACAGAGATTTAAGAGGCTGATGACTAAATGTGGGTAATCCTAGCAGCACTGATACAGGAGAAGTGGTAGCACCAAGATAAATTCATCTTTTCAAGGTGAAATCAGCTCATCAGGTCAGACACCCAGCAAAGATGAGTGGGTGGATGGTGAGATTTCCAACTTAGAAAGATCAGACGTCTTGCTTTTGAAGTAGCAAAAAGCAGAGATGCCCTCATGAAGACCTGGGAGTTTAGTTTAGTTTTTAACTCAAATGGTTCTCATAGAAGAGAAGTTATTCAGATCTTTCATCTATTGAAAAACATCCATCCATTATCTATACACCGCTTAATCCTCACTAGGGTCGCGGGGGGGCTGGAGCCTATCCCAGCTGACTCGGGCGAAGGCAGGGGACACCCCAGACAGGTCGCCAGTCCGTCGCAGGGCTACATATAGGGACACACAATCACTCTCACATTCACACCTACGGGCAATTTAGAATGATCAATTAACCTTAGCATGTTTTTGGACTGTGGGAGGAAGCCGGAGTACCCGGAGAAAACCCACGCATGCACAGGGAGAACATGCAAACTCCATGCAGAAAGATCCCAGGTCCGAGCCGGGACGTGAACCAGGGACCTTCTCGCTGCAAGGCGAAAGCGCTAACCACTACGCCACTGTACAGCCTCTATTGAAAAACAGAAAGACCAAAATGAGTTGTCTCTGCAAAGAAAAGTAAAATCATTTCTTTACATTATTGGCAAAGTCTCCTATTTCCAGATTCCAACTGGAATCCTCCATCTATGATAACTGATGCTTTTGACTGTCCAATAGATGATTAAGTATCTGATAGTGTTTGTGTTGGAGGATGGAAGATTAGGGACTTTCTATTAGACATCTCAGAGCTGTTGTATGTCAAAGGGTGTAACAGTATCACCTTTTCCATTACTTGGAAAAGGCCATGAGTTGATTCTGAACTCAGTGGTCGAGAGAATTAAAAATAAAAGCCAAGAAAATAAGTAACTTTGGACTGAACCAGGACATATTGAGCAGTAATGCTGGTTGGCCACCCCCTTAAGTTTAACCCTGGTGTCGTCCTGTGGGTCAAAATTAACCCGTTTTAAAGTTTGAAAATGTGGAAAAAAAAAAAAAAAATACACAGTGAAACTTCTGATGTCCACATTTTCAACATTTTTGGGAAATTTTTGAACATTTTTTGGTGGAAAAAAAGAAACGTTAAAAATGTTTCTGAAGAACATTCACATAAAAATCAACCAAAATCCAGCGAATTTCACTGGATTTTGGTAGATTTTTATGTGAATGTCCTTAAAGAAAATATTAGAAGTTTTGCTGATATATATGGAATCACTTTAGATATTTTTAGGATTTTTTGAAAGATATTTACTCATTTTTTGAAAATATTTTCTTGCCAAATTTGGGGGATTTTTGAAAAACAAAACTTTTAAGGAAAGCTTTTAAAGAATTATTTGAAATTTCTTCCTGAAGGTTTTGTAAATTTTCAGAAATTTGGGGATTTTTTTTGCTGAATTTTTTCAGTGACATTACTGGATGTTACAGACCTCTACTTCATAAAATAATGACTAAAAAATTGCCACAGGTAGTCGAGTCACAATGAAAATCGATTATATTGAACCATAAATTATCATCACACATGGATATAGTTATAAATACTGTCATCCTAAATGAACTCTGGATGTGTCTTTAATTTCTCATGTGGGTATTTCTAACAATGTCCCAAGTCTACGACTCTTATAGATGAACTTTTTCCCCTCAAATAGCCAAAATGTAAACTGTACCATATTAATTTGTTCACATCAGATAATTAAGAAACCAAATATATCCGCCTGTGAATTCTGAACTCTAATGCTGACATAGTTGTTCAACAGCCTCTGTGTAACAACAGAATAAGAACAACACAACGAACTAAAATCCAGCTCCATCTTGTAGTTTTCCCAGCATTCCCAGTGTCTCCATCCTGCCAGCTCCATGAGGCGTCTCTGGTTGGTGACCCAGTAAAAGAACTCGTCGTTTTCAGATCTTTGTGGCGCTAACAGGTTCAGAAACCCAGATTCGGTGGGTTAGTGTGTGACTCATCCCTCCAGTTAAAAACAACACACACTTGCTTTGTTGGTGTCCTACTGTTGGGACAGATGGGACACATTTAGAGAAGCAGCCAGCTGTTGGCGTCCATTACTGCCAACAGTTTAGCAGCTCTAAGGTGGCTGCCAGAGGCCAACGCTGACGTCAACGCCGGCCTGTGGGTGTTGAACCAGCAGCTTGGAGCTCAGCGCTCCACAAAGTTCTCGCTGTGCAGCACAACCGAGCATGAAAGCAGGCAAAGCAGAGCATTTCAGCAGCAAGCAAAGACCAGAAGGAAAGCAGTAAACTGAAACACACTGTTTACATCTGGACAGTTAAGCTCCAAATTATTCAGTTATGTAGAAATCCTGATTTATAGGGAGTTTTTATTTGACAAATGGATGTCTTTGGGTTGAAACAAGCAACAAGAGCTGATAAGACATTGTTCTAGAGATGTTCATGATGAGTTTTAACTACTTTTTATACATTTTTTTGATGCAAAATTACTCCGACTCTTTCTAATTTTTGCTGACAGTCTTTCTGCAAGTCTCCACTGGAGTTTTGTTTCTATTTGTGTTGATCTCCAGACCTTTCAAGTTAAAGGTTCTTTGCATAACTGGTGTTACAACTTTACAAAATAAAATTATAAAAAGAACATGAAAGGCATGTAGACTTTTTTGAAAAAAAATCTATTAAATGTGACCATTTTTCAGCTCCAAACTGTAAAAACTGAAAGAATCATCAATTTTTGAACCTGTCAACTATCTTTGAACTAAATTAGTGTTTTCTTTTTATCCGACAATTTAGTGAGGATTATTAAGAATGTTTTAACCTTTACAATAATAAGGATTTATAATTCTTACTAAGTTGCTGGATAAAAGGAAAACACTTTCATCTCATGAAAAGAGGACAAAATGAACACAATAATCTATCTTTGAACTACTCAACTGTGGGAGTCTTTCACATCTGGAATCTTCACCAAATCTAACTCAGAAAATGTGATCTTTTACCAAAATAACTCTCCGTCTCATTGCATTTTTACCAAGCTAAAGCATTTCCTCGAACCAGAGTCTGAAAAAACAAACGATTCTGAAATCTTTGGTTTCAGTCATGACTTGGAACCAACCAATAAGTGACCAGAAAACTTCTGCACCAGATGTTCTCACTTTATAATGTATTAGAACGTGTCCGAACATGGCAGACATTAGCTGGAGCATTTGGAACTATATAGAAGCAGCATTTTCCCAAAAACAGGCACTAATTTCAAAGGATATGAATAGTTTTTGACCATTTTTTTTTTAGCAAAACTGTAAAAAAGCAAAACAACACAAGAAATTAATAATCAACATGTTTAACACTATGTCTTACTGACTTTTGTCACTTGTTTATCAAACGTTGAATTAAATAAAATTCACTCTAAATCCAAATCTTGGCGCTAATCTGTAAATGAGGTGGACTTCAGGCCAACCTTTTGACATTATTTTTGGTGCAACAGAAAAAAACCAGCAACAAATTCATCATTAACATGTTTTACTCAATGTCTTACCAACTTTTTCACTTGTTTATGTCATTTTTTAGCTACAAGGAACCTATTGATGACATAAAATTCACTATAAACCCAAATTCAGTGGGGATATGAATAATTTGGGGCTTATTTGTACATGATGTAGACTTCAGGGCAACCTTTAGACATTATTTTTGGTAAAATGGTAAAAAACCAAGAACAAATCTATCATGAACATGCTTGACACTACGTCTTACTAACTTAAGTCACTTGTTTATGTCATTTTTGACCAGAAAAACCTATTTATCAAGTAAAAATCCACTCCAACACCAGTAGTTAGTGGGGTTTAGGCATTAATTTGGCTTTTACCTTTGGTTTCTGGTCCTGTATCTCCTGCAGCAGCTCGTTGTGTTGCTCCACCAGCTGCTCGTGGCGTTTCGTCTGAGTTTCCTCGAGCTGAAGATAAAAACAATCAGAGAGTTTTATGAAGCGTTTTATGGTGGCGGCGCTGCTGCAGCCATAAAATGTTCATATTTCAGATTCCTGTTAAGAGAAGCCAGATTCTCGGCCTGCTGCTCACCCGCTTTATGTTCTGGACGACTTCATTGACGTAGGACTTATTGATCTCGATCTTCTCCCTGGAAACAGACAGACAGATGGGCTGAGCTCGGCTGGGTTTAGACTAAACATTTTTCTCTGTGACGGGAGGAACTGGATGGATGCTGAGCTGAGGTGGGTAAATGCTGCCGTGTTTGTCAGTTTATGGATCGTACTCCTCTGCCAGATGTTTCTCTTTGGTCTTCGCCTGGTTGATCTTCTCTGTTCTCCTTCGATCCATCTGCCTCTTCAACTCCTTCTTCTCCCTGAAGCAGCAGCAGGAGGAAAGATCAGCGCTAATGTTGGACCAGTAAAAATACCTGGAGTTACTGAGCTGTTTCTGGTCAGAGTCTTACACAGAGGCCTCCAAGAATAGAACAACGTGAAGTATTAGACGTTTTTAAAAAGGCCCTAAAATAAACCAGGTCAAGGACAAAAGCTGTGTACAAATACAAACTTTAGAGATGTTTAGCGTTTTTTCAACTTCATAAAATAAAAATAATCCATACAATCGCAGCATTTTTCAGCCAAAAACTCTAAAAACAGAAAAGTCCGCAATTAATCATTTGTGACGTGAGAAAGTTTCAAACCAAAGCCATGTTTTTCATCAAATTCACATTATTCTACATGTCTTATTTAAAAATTGGCCAAAAATAAAGCATTACGTCAAATCAGATTCTGTAAAAAAATAAATAAATTCTGCACTTTTTCACACAACAATGAAGGTATTAGTGGCTCAGCTGTGAAAAACAGTCACATGGCAAAAATTCATGGACTTTTCAGCTGAACAGAAGCAGGAAGTAAATAAAAATGTAAATAATATCTACAGTATGTGGATTATCTGCCATCCTCGTGCCTGTAGCACCTGTGGACACCTGAAAAATGTTGGACATTCAGGTTTCTCATTTAGGCAATAAATAATCAACGGAATCTGACTTTAGTTTTCATCTTTTTTATGTTTTCTGTCATTCTAACTGAGTCCTACTGACATTTCTGAATTCTCTCTCCTTCTTCATGTTGTTTTGTTTCCATAGAGACTTTAGATTGCGCTGAAAAAACTAATAAATGAGACGGGAACATAAAAACGCCTAAAAACTGCTCCGTTAATGAGAGAATATGATGCTGGTGTTCTCTTCCCTCTGGTTTGTTATCAGTTTTGTGCATTTTAACCCTCATGTCGTACTGCAGGTCAAATTGACCCGTTTTAAAGTTTGAAAATGTGCCAAAAATATATTTATTTTCACGTTGAAACTGAAATGTCCACATTCTCAACATTTTTGGGAAATTTTTGAACATTTTTCGGTGGAAAAAAAGGAATGTTTAAAAAAGTTTCTTTAAGAATATTCACAAAAGAAATCAACCAAAATCCAGTGAAATTCACTGGATTTTGGTTGATTTTTATCTGAATGTTCTTAAAGAAAAAGAAAAAGTTTTACTGATATATATGGAATCATTTTAGATATTTTTAGGATTTTTTTGAAGATTTTTACTCATTTTTTGAAAATATAGATATATAAAATAATATATAAAGAATTTTCTTGCCAAATTAGTTTTTTTTGTTTGTTTTTTAAAAATAAAACTTTTAACGGGAATTTTTAAGGAATTATTGGAATTTTCTTTCTGAAGGTTTTGCAAATTTTCAGAAATTTGGGGAATTTTTTTGCTGAATTTTTTTCAGACAATATTTTTTGGTGCCTGTAAATGAGGACAGGAGGGTTAAACATCTGCACACTTACAAAGCTGGAAGTTCAGACATTAGTAAAGCTTCCATGACATATTTCTGTACACATTCTGAAGCACTGTATTAGAAAAAGTTAACTGAAAAAGCAAAACTAATTTGCTTCTGCAGCAACGTACACCAGGAGAAAAATAATGTATTTTTTCAATAATGAGGCATTTAAATGTACTCTAGTAAACCCAAAAAATAAAATGATAAACCCGTAAATGTGCAGAATATGGGTCATTTAATTCTTCTCTGATCTGCTCGCTGTAAATCTGAAGTTTCACTGAAACATTCTTCAAGCTGCCGCCGTTTTAAAAGCAGATTTAACTGGGCGATTCTTTAGTCCTGAGAGATTTCAGTCCCAGATCTCCATCTTACTTGTCACAGATGTCTTTGAGTTTCTTCATCTGGGTGTTGTGACTCTCCTCAGCCAGACTGCTGAGACGTTCTGTCAGCTGGAGGAAAGAAATAGATTTTACATTTATGTTCACTTCAAACAGGAGCTGATGCAACATGAAACTAACTACTGTAGAAGCTGGTTTGTGTGGAACTGAGGTTAAAACACTTACATTTACAGCTCAGATTGGAATTCTTGTTTTAGTTGCTGTTATTAAATTCCTCACAGCTTTACCTGCTTTTCAATTTATAATCCGTAATTTATTTATTTTTATGACTTCAGGCATTAAAATTCCTCTAAGCAAGAAAAAAATCCTGATGAATAAGTATTTTTGTCTATTTTGGGGGACTTATTTGTCTAAGAAACTTGATGCAACAGAATTTGAAGTTGAAATGCTATAAGTAATGTGAAGTTGGTTGTTTGGTTGGCCGTTACCGTCTTGATGTGTTCCCTCTGCAGGTATTTCTGACTGTAGTACTGTTCCTGCCTCAGAGCCAGAAGCTGCTGCTGCTGCTGGTCTCTCAGCTGCTGCAGACGTTCGTCTTCCTCGTTGTCCGAACAAGACGCCCTGAAAACACAGACTTAAAATGTTCACTCTAAAGATCTTCCCCTCACCTTTACACTAAGCAAAGATAAAAAACACAGATGGTCATGTGGCTGATTGTTTGCTGTATGTAGAGGAGAGTGAGGTGGAACTTGGAGGCGTGACGGTAAAGTCTAAAGATAAAACCTCTACATATACTTCAGGATGTGGGGCATCCATGGGAATGATTGGTTTGGATCGAAAATAAACTGTTTTCAAAATATGGTTTTCCACAAAAAGTGTTTTCATATCTGATCTAGGGGTAAAATGAGCCTTTGGAGAAAATATGTCGGGGCAAATTGTTCCATCAGTTATGTTGAAGTAAAATTTTACACCTGAAATGGAATAAAATACCTTTGTGCAAAAAAATCTATGTGAAAATGCATCTTAAAAGATAATTTCCTGTTTCAGTGACAGAATTATTGCACAAATATTGATCAAACCGTCAAAAATGAAAACTGTTAAACCCTCCTGTTGTCTTCACTTATGGGCATCAAAAAATATTGTTTCCTTGTCTGAAAAAAATCCAAAAATTCAGCAAAAAAATTCCCCAAATTTCTGAAAATTTGCAAAACCTTCAGGAAGAAAATTCCAATAAAAGTTTCCCTTAAAAGTTTTATTTAAAAAAAATAAAAAATCCCTCAAATTTGCCAAGAAAAATGGGTACAAATCAAAGAAAATCCAGCGAAATTCGCTGGATTTTGGTTGATTTTTTTGTGAATGTTCTTAAGAAACATTTTTAACATTTCTTTTTTTTCCATTTCCACAGTTTGCTTTATTCACTTTAGCTCTTTGGCTTTTGAGAGCTCAACTGTGTCCAGATCTCTAGAACTACCACAGAAATGTCTAGAAAGTAAAGAAACAAGAGTACAGATACAAATACCTGATAATTCTAGTAAAACTTTATTCTGATGAGTGATTCTTTATATAATAATCATGTTTATTTTGTTGCAAAGCACACCCATGAAACTATGATCGTCTTCGTACAAATTAGATTCTGCATGTCATTGGAAAACGTCATGCAATGGAATATGTTAAATGTAATGCCTCCCTATGGCTGGTCTAGTGCTTCCACTGGTAGCTGAGTTACAGCCACTCCCTTCTTAAGATGACTTCAAACCATTTTCCTGAAGGCTGTGAACCAAAATGTCCCTAATAAAAGTGTTTTTGCAAGTTAGACAGCGTTCACATGTCTTCTGGAAACATTTACATGCACCTGATTTGATTTCTTAGACAACGTTCAGGCTCCAGCTTTAATCGACCTGCAGCATCCAGCACAAGGCTTTTGTCTTTTTCTTGCATTTGTAGCATAACTCTGTATTTTAAGGTGGTATTTTGTAGTTAAAGGACTGTAGCTGGTCACTGTTGGATCGTTGTTCTTTAAAGTCACACCTGACCAGGTGGACAATTTGTCACCAGGTGAACTTTTTGTGCACATTTGGCTAAACTGAGTCGTTTTCAAACCACAATACGATAAATTTGATCTCAAACTTCTTCTCCAATTCAGAAAAAAAGACCATTTTTCCTTGTGCTTTTATATTTTTGTCCAGTTAGGAAATAATGAACAGTACCAGTCGGGGATGATCTGACTAAAAATATCCTCAGTGGTTTTATATTTTTCCTGCCAACTCAACTTCAGAGTAAAACGTGGAGAACAAACGGTGGCAGAGATTCCACAGTGTGTTTGTTTGTTTGTTTGTTTGTGTACCTGCTCTTGCTGCACTGCCGGGCCGTCTTCTTGTACTTGTTGTTGAACTCTCGCAGCAGTTCGGAGGTCTTCTTCTGGTGCCTCCTCACCAGCTCCTTCAGCTCCTTGAACTGCCGTCGCTGCTCCTTCTGGTAAACTTTGGTTTGCTGCAGAGCCTCCATGGAGCAAACCGGGACGTCTGTCAGAACCACAGATCACAGGAAACTCTGTTGTTACTGGACAGGAAGAGCTCCAGCAGCTTCCTGTTTGTTTTCTGTTCAAGCTCGGACCACGGAGGTGAAGCTTAATGTCATTTATTAGATATTATTTACTGTCCTCAGAACTCAGCTGTGAAACTGCAGTTTCTGTTTGGACCTAAACTGTCAAACATCAACATCTTTGCTCATTTAAATATGTAAAGAAATGTCTACTTTTTACTTTCAAATCATTTTAGAGCTTAAAAACACAAACTATAAACATCATATCGACAACTAAAGACTAGTTATGATCAATTTAAGTTGGTATCGTAATTTAACAGATACAAATGTCATATTTTACGTGACTTCAAATGATAAACACTAATGAACAGATGATTCTAACAATCTTACAGAATAATTCACTTAAACTCTCAAACAGTCCCTGAACCCTCCTGTTGTCCTCATTTACAGCCACCAAAAAATATTGTTTCCTTGTCTGAAAAAAAATCCAAAAATTCAGCAAAAAAATTTCCAAAATTTTTGAAAATTTGAAAAACCTTCAGAAAGAAAATTCCAATAATTCCTTAAAAGTTTCCCTTAAAAGTTTTATTTAAAAAAAAAAAAATCCCCCAAATTTGGCAAGAAAATTCTTGTAAATATTTTCAAAAAATGAGTAAAAATCTCCCAAAAAATCCTAAAAATATCCAGTGATTCCATATATATCAGTAAAACTTCTAATATTTTCTTTCAGAACATTCACATAAGAATCAACCAAAATCCAGCGAAATTGACTGGATTCTGGTTGATTTTTTTTTGTGAAAGTTCTTAAGAAACATTTTTAACATTTCTTTTTTTCCACCAAAAAAATGTTCAAAGATTTCCCAAAAATGTTGAAAATGTGGACATCAGAAGTTTCACTGTGAAAATATATATTTTTAATCGGGTCAGTTTTGACCCACAGGACGACACGAGGGTTAAAATTCAACAATAAATTTGGATTTGTACAAAAATAAAAGTTAAGTTTCACACAGAGATGTTAATGAACTTGTTGTGTTTGAATTCTGTTCTGTTTTCCAACCTGTTATTCTAAATGTCAGAATTCATTTAACTCATGAAGTTTAGCAAAGACAGAAGCAAACTTCCCAGGATGCATTGTTAGAGAATTCAAACTCCAAAAGACTCTTCTGTTGTTTGAGAAAACAGAAATGGTGGAAATTGGCTTTGCGTCTTTGTTAATTAAATTCTGATTGTTTCTTTTCATAACCAGAATCAAAAACAATTCAAAGATGAATACTAAATCCAAACACAAAGATAATTTATCTCACTGCAACCAGGACCAGCTTCATGGATCGTCTTTTTACTGGCTCTCGTTAAAATTCAGGTAGAAATTTAAATCATTCCTCAATGTTAAATGAAGAAGAAACTCTACTTCCTGTCTGTGTGAAGGAAAAAAATCATTGTTTCCCCTCACTAAGGAATTTCCTTGCAGCTGTTAGCTGACATCATCCCAAATGATCGTCCGCCAGGCTGCAGGAGGAAGATATAGCAGGACTCTGCTCTGATCAAGGTTAGATATCATCTATTCTGACGTGACTAAGCAGACTAGATGTCTCCATGTTGGTCTGTAATCTAAATCTGAGCTTCTCCCAACTACAATATAAACCCAGAGATCAGAGAGAATCCTCAGATCTGCTGCTGCATGAACTGCTGCTCTGTTGGTGTCACTTCTCCTGACATCAGTAAATCAAACCTCCTCATCCTCTCCACTTCGCTCAGTAATGGCTTTCCATGAGCTTCAGCTTAATATCTTAATTATATTAAACACATTTTCTCAAGTTTAGTTAACTCCTTTTCATGACTCATAGGACGACTACAATAAGGCTTACAAGGCAGAGCTTTTCACAATAAAAGCATTCAACCAGACAAGCTTTTATACAAATAATTCCACCTTAAAAACCTGGAATCTGTGTGAAACAGCCGATCTGCTGGATGTGTTAAAGAACAGAGGACATAATTTACCATCAGATCCTGTTCTAATGAATTTACTGCTGCTCTGCATAAATCTGCTCACCGCTCATCGTTTCTGCTGCACGTTTTTATTCAAGGGAAAGGAAAGAATCTGACGGGAGGAAGCAGTGGGCAGCTGACAGGACTTCAGTGGGTGTTTTAATGTTGACATTATTGTTTCAGATCCGCGTCAGTCACATTAAAAGCTGTGTTTTGACAGACATGTCGATATTTTATGTAATAGATAACTGTGGGTGGCTCCATCTTCCCCCAGTGGGTCACCTGGGTGGTAATATGTGATGTTCAAAGACCCCAAACACCTGATAAACCCAACAAGCCTCACTGACGGTGTGTTCAGGTGCATTAGCATGACGTACTGGATGCTAAACGACATATATTGCTGACTAAAGAGGCCTTTTAACCCACTACAGTTTCCTTCTGCACCAATCTCAGTGCAGAAATGTGAAGAAAAGCTCTGCATACTGTAAAAAAAAAAAAAAAGATTTTAAGACCTGTAAAACATCCGTACACGAGCTGTCAGTGACTGGTAATGTGCAACAACAGCTCATCTCTGTAAGTTTTCTGCTAAAACTAAATATTGAGCTCAAGGTAAGAGTGGACGCCAGCAAAATGAACCAAAACGAATCCATATCCTGTTCCCTAAGTGGTTGCAGTTGGATAAAGTATCATCACACATGAAAAATAAAACAATCATGTAAAAACTGACCAATCAAAACACTTAAAACCAGGTCTTCGGTCTTTGCTGCTGGTTTGGCCGACTCTAAAATACAGAAAAGAGAAAATCAGGGTCAATAACAATTTAACAAACAGTATTTTCACAGTTACAATAAAACACGTCATTTTATTCAAATAACATTTTGTTTTTTTTTACCATCATCAAGAAGGAAAGTGTTGAACAACACATTTTAACAGAGATCTCCTCATCTGATGGAGGCATTTTCACACACATGAAAGTAATTTACCCAATCAATAACCCATATGGAATCAATATTTGATGAACTGACGATGCAAATTAAGTGTCGAGGACATTTATGCTGTGTTGATGCTGCTGTTTTTGTGAACACGTGCATGATTTGGGCTACAATTATGGTTCTGTTAGAGACGCTACTAGAGTATAGAAATGCTGGTAAACCCTAGTTTATCTTGAACATAAACTCAGTCACAAAATTAACATAAACAAATAAACCAAGACACTTGGGGTCATTAACCTTCACAGGAAGAGGCTCCACCTGGTGGAACAACCAGGTACTACAGCTGACCTACATTTACTGACATCATGGAGAGAAAACAGATTTACTACATCTGTTGGAGCCTCAATACATCCTGCCATCTAATACTACATTTACCCTCTAACACTACATTTACCCTCTAACACTACATTTACCCTCTAATACTACATTTACCCTCTAACACTACATTTACCCTCTAATACTACATTTACCCTCTAACACTACATTTACCCTCTAATACTACATTTACCCTCTAACACTACATTTACCCTCTAATACTACATTTACCATCTAATACTACATTTACCCTCTAACACTACATTTACCCTCTAATACTACATTTACCCTCTAATACTACATTTACCCTCTGACACTACATTTACCCTCTAACACTACATTTACCCTCTAATACTACATTTACCCTCTAATACTACATTTACCCTCTAATACTACATTTACCCTCTAATACTACATTTACCCTCTAACACTACATTTACCCTCTAATACTACATTTACACTCTAACACTACATTTACCCTCTAACGCTACATTTACCCTCTAACACTACATTTACCCTCTAACACTACATTTACCCTCTAACACTACATTTACCCTCTAATACTACATTTACCCTCTAATACTACACTTACCCTCTAATACTACATTTACACTCTAACACTACATTTACCCTCTAACGCTACATTTACCCTCTAACACTACATTTACCCTCTAACACTACATTTACCCTCTAACACTACATCTACCTGTCGTAGCTGCTTGCTGATTGGCAGCAGAAGCTTTCGGCGTCGTGGCGATGGGGGTGTGGCCTGCAGGTCCAGATGTGGGACTCAGTCCGTTCTCCAATGGAGCTGATTTCAGATCGTTCTTCCTCTCGACGCTGTTTTCAACCTCATCCTGGATATCAACACCAAGAAGACTTTCAGGAAAACGTTTAACTGTGAAGATAAATTCTGAATGAAGCAGAAAGTGACCTCCGTCTGAGTGTCCTCCTCGCCGTCCTCCAGAGTCAGAGCTGCCAGCTGTTTGGACCTCTGCTCCAGGAGGTTCACGTATCTGATGGGGTTGGACAGAGCCTCGATCACATCTGGAGGGAATATGGAGAAAGTTTAATAACATGGTGATTATTCAGCCAGTTACACGTTTGAAGCTGTTGGAGTTTTATGTATGCTGTAAAAAATGACAGTATTAAAAACATTTATAACTACATATATTCTCTGTTTTGTTAAATTACAGAAAACAAGCATTAATTTACATGTTGTTGAGCAAAACTTTGATTTCTGACACTTTTTCTACAGCTGTTGTTCACATACGGACACACATTAACACTATTTAACAAAGAAGTTCTGAATTTTGGTTGTTTTTTTGCTAAACATTTGAGAAAATCTCAACCTGCAGCCAAAAGAAAGAAACTAAAGTCTGGATGGAAACAGTTTGAAGTTTAAACTGAAATGAACAGAATAAAGACTCTTTGGACATAACTATCTGCTAATGTTATGTTATTTAAATTATCTCATAACTTTTAAAAACCATTAAAAAAGCAGAACTTTGGTAGCAGTTCCAGATGTTTAAAGTTATATAATAAAGCTTATTATACAGTATATGACTCCTTGTGCACTTCTACATAGCAATGTGTCTGCAAATAGGAGACGCAGTGGTATTTTGTATGGAATAAATCACGAAAACTATAAATACTTGAAGAAAAACTAGTATTTTGGGTTCAATAAACCACTAAAACTATAAATACTTGAAAAAAAACTAGTATTTTGGGTTGAATAAACCACTAAAATTATAAATGCCTGGACAAAAACTAGTATCTTGGGTGGAATAAACCACTAAAATTATAAGTACTTGGAGAAAAAATAGTATTTTGGGTGGAATAAATCACTTAAACTATAAATATTTGAAGAAAGACTAGTATTTTGGGTGGAATAATCCAATAAAATTATAAATACTTGAAGAGAAATTAGTGTTTTGGGTGGACTAAACCACTGAAACTATAAATACTTGAGGAAAAACTAGTATTTTGTTTGGAATGAACCACAAACTGTAAATACTTGAAGAAAAAACTATTGAATGAACAAAGAAATATGAGCGATTTATTGAATTAATGAAATTAATGATCCATTTTGGCTGTCAGACTGGTCAGATTTTATGAAAATTGTCAAAGTTTGTACCTGCAAACGTATCGGGGACGTAATCTTTGACTTCGATGTAGACGAACACGGCCGGTAGAATCAGAGACTGATTCTTCTCATTCCTCAGACCGATGTAACGGTAACCTGTGGAGAGAAACAGAACGGAATAAAACTGATTTAACCGTCATATGGGTTATTTAAGGACATAAATATCTTATAATGTATAAGGTTTGGGGACAGAGAGAGAAGCTAAAGCACGAGTTTAGTCACATTATGAGGAAAAATTCTGAGTTCTTTCAGGTAAAGTGATCGAAGCCGCAGCAGGTCTCTGCAAACAAAGTGGATCATTTTTAAAAAGTGCGTCCGAAAATGTCAGTTTTTCTACTTTGTGCTGCCTTTTGACACAGAACATCATAATTATAGTTCAGGAAAGTGCTGACATTTTTTTCCCTGTTAAGTTTTCTCACATTGTCCTGCAAAAACCCGTTAGTTTTTAATCCTCCAAACCCCAAGAGGCTTCTGGGAAACTGGAAGCATCGCTACTATCTGAACTTTGAGGTTTATAAATGTGCAGAAATATCACAAATTAAGCTCAGATTTTGTTAAGTTTCCAGACAGGAGACACACGAATAGTTCAAGGACTGTCTGAAAGCTGAAAATCTTAAATTTCTCTCAGATTTTGCACAATGACGCTTTGATAAATGCTTTTATTTCAGCAGTTTTGTACAATTACATGCAGAAAATCGGGAAGATACGCAGGTGAAAAACAAACTTGAGGACGGATCTCTTTGCACAAACACCACAGCAGCAAAAAAAAAAACAAAAAACAGAACACCCACAGAAAACTGCCTGGATTTTTCTTTATAGAGCAGGAATCAATGGTTCAAACAAACACGTGTGAACTAGCTACATACCTGGTCTGATGGCAGAAACCGGAATAATTCGATGACCGATAAACTTCCCGCTTTCCTCAAAAGCAGCGATTCTCAGAGAGGCCAGAGTTGGAAGAATCACCTGAGAAACAGTTAAAGTCACGACGTTAATAAGAAATATCGGACTGTGTTTCTGGTGCAACGGCTAAAATACGGTTAAAATCGCTAAAATCTGATGAGTTAAATACTTGAAGAAAAACTAGTATTTTGGTTGGAACAAACCACTTAAACTATTAACACTTGAAGAAAAATTTGTATATTGGCTGGAATACACCTTAAAAACTCATGTGCTTGGACAGAGAGTAGGATTTTGGGTTTTCCAGTTTGGTAGGTGTTGCAACAAACAAGGGTCCTGACATATAACATTAGAAATCATCCTGGAACATTTGTCTGTGTCTTACCTTTTTGAAGACAATCGGCTCTTCGTCCCACACTGGATTGATGGCGTTGTTGTTCTGAGAGGTTTTGGTCTTCAGAGCTTTTCTCCTGGTGTCTGCAGGAAGTCCGAACATCTCCACTTCCACATAAACTCCAACCCTCCGCTCTGTCACAAACTGGCCTGAAATCACCTGAGATAGACACAGAAAGAGAACAAAACTGCTAGAAACGCATGTTGTGTTTGTAAATGTACACATGGACTACATTAGGGACATTCTCCATTGGTAATAAACTGCAGTATTTTCTCTTGAGGGCTGCAGAAATGTGAAAAGGTTCAGTTAAATAGTTAAAGCATGCTGTCATAAAGCTAATCCAATGTACACCGATCAGGACAACATTCTGACCACTGACAGGTGAAGTGAATAACACTGATTATTAGAAGTAGGTTGGATATATGAGAGAGCAAGTGAACATTTTGTCCTCAGAGTTGATCTTTGAAGCAGGAAAAATGGGTAAGTGTAAGGATTTGAGCCAGTTTGACAAGATGACTGGGTCAGAGCATCTCCAGAACTGCAGCTCTTTGTGGGGTGTTCCTGGTCTGCAGTGGTCAGGATCTATCAGAAGTGGTCCAAGGAAGGAACAGTGGTGAATCGGTGACAGGGTCATCGACAGCCAAGGCTCATTGATGCACGTGGGGAGGAAGGCTGGCCCATGTGGTCCAATCAAACAGACGAGCTACTGTTGCTCAAATTGCTGAAGACGTTAAAGATGGTTCTGATGGAAAGGTGTCAGAACACATTAGTTTGTTGTGTCAGGGTGTCCATGCTGACCTCTGTGCACCACTGAAAGACCAACAATGGACATCAGAACTGGACCACAGAGCAATGGAAGAAGGTGGCCTGGTCTGATGAATCATGTTTTGTTTTACATCACGGTCCGGGTGCGTCGGTACCTGGGGAACACATGGCACCAGGATGCTCTATGGGAAGAAGACAAGCTGGTGGAGGCAGTGTGATGCTTTGGGCAACGTTCTGCTGGGAAACCTTGGGTTCTGCCATCCATGTTGATGGTACTTGGACACGTACCACCTATGTAAGCATTGTTGCAGACCATGTACACCCTTTCATGGAGATGGAATTCCTCTTTCAGCAGGCTAATACACAGTGCCACAAAGCAAAAATGGTTCAGGAATGGTTTGAGGAGCACAACAACCAGTTGGAGGTATTGACTTGGCCTCCAAATTCCCTGGATCTCAGTCCAATCCAGCATCTGTGGGATGTTCTGGACAAACAAGAACGATCCATGGAAGCCTCACCTCACAACTTCCAGGACTTAAAGAATCTGCTGCTGACATCTTGGTGCCAGATACCCCAGCACAGCTTCAGGTCTAGTGGAGTCCAGATACCACAGCAGACCTTCAGGGGTCTAGTTTAGTCCATGCCTTGATGGGTCAGGAAAAGGGGGACCAACACATTATTCGGCAGGTGATCATAATGCTGTGCCTGATCGGTGTACACCATTGGCAACTGAATATCTCTGCAATGCATTACAAAAAAACTTGCATTTGTGACTCCAGTCTGTTTGTTCGTTATGAAGGTGGAACTTTGTGGTATTGCTCCAGTAAAACACTGTCTGAAATGTAGAGTTAGAGGGTAAATTTAGTATTAGAGTGTAAATGTAGAGCAAGAGGCTAAATGTAGTATTAGAGTGTAAATGTAGTATTAGAGGGTAAATGTAGTGTTAGAGGTAAATGTAGAGTTAGAGGGTAAATGTAGTGTTAGAAGGTAAATGCAGTGTTAGAAGGTAAATGTAGAGTTAGAAGGTAGGACGTATTGAGGCTCCAGCAGATGTAGTAAACCTGTTTTCCCTCCATGACATCAGTAAATGTAAATCAGCTGCAGTACCTGGTTGTTCCACCAGGTGGAGCCTCTTAATGTTGACTACTGTCACTCAGACTACAGTTCATGTTGGCAAGCAGAGAGCATTGTGGGACTTTAGCTAGCAACGGGCACCATGACAAAGACTTCTGTGACACTTAATGACCACCGACAGCTGTTTTTCTGTCCAAATCATGTCTTCATTCACTGAAACAGAAACATTATTGCAGGTTTGTAAGAAGAATTCTGCAAACAGGGGCTCTAACAAGAAGAAACTACTGTATATTTACCTTCACAGACAGTGTGTTCGCTACGATGCCGTCCACGGTGTTTTCTGTGAAAGGGTCAAAATGTTTGTCTGGACGTCTCATGAACTCAGGCTTCAGTCTGTAGCCGCTGCGACCGTTGTACTCGAACATGAAGAGATTCAGCTGCATGGACAAATCTGGAACAGAGACATGCTGTTATTTCTGGAAGATTTAAAGATGACGGACAAACAAACAAAAAAAAAGCAACTGCAGCTTTAAAATGAGCTAGAGCAAGATACAGAAATACACAACCCCAAACGGTAGCTTAAATTTACCCTAAACTTAAAATCTGTTAAATACACTCTAGATATTTGGGTGTGGGTTTCTTTTGGTGGGTCTGGTTGTTGTCCTGCAGGTACATTGGAGCATTAGACATTGAATTTAATGGATTATGCTCAATTTTTATCGTGAAAATGCAGGTAGTTTCATAGTTTTTACACACAGATTAAAATTTGAATTATTTAGAGTTGCAGTACTCTTATTGGATGGCTATTTCCTTTATTTTACAGTATTTTTGGGTGTGCCAGCTGAAGGAATCTTGCAGTTTCTATAGAGTTCTTTTACTTCACAGAGTCCCTGTTATCGGAAGGCAAGAACCCCAAACATCATTCTATCAAGTAAGCAGCAGGCTGATATTTTACCGATAGTTTGGTAGTTGAGAGCCACCAGCTGACATCCAGCATTCCAGAAGAGTTGAGGCATGAAGTTTGACGAATCCACTCTGGTTCCTTTGGGATAGATTCGACTCAGCTGGGATTTATTATATCTGGTTAATGGAAGGTTAAGGATCAATGCAGAGTTGGTGCATTTTAGCTCCACTAACCTTCTGAAGAATAGGACTGCTTTAACATCGGAAAAAACAGAAAGTACAGAATAAAAACAAGAAAAAGGACAAGCTGTAAATATAAATACCACCACATACATAATAGAAGATGGTACTAGAGGAAGGCTAAGTTAAAAAGAAATGTATTTAGGTGTCATTTGAACGTTACCACAGAGCCTGATTCTCAAATATCTTTGGAAAAGGCTGCATTTCCAATTTTCATTTTGGTTTTGTGCAGCCAGAAAAGGCAGCAGGAGACGATCTGAAGGCTCCTGATGGGATATAAGACAGCTTATATAAAAAAATCTGTTCATGCATAGACATTGCAACGCTTGTTTCAGCCTCAAAGCACAAAAGCTCGTCTGGTGCACATGAATGTCGTTTCCTTCTGAGACAAAACTGCTGTTATTGACGGAAAATTCGATTTAAACCTTCAGATTTCTGAAGGTTTATGCAGCAGGTAAAAAAAAAAGCATCAAAAGAAGAGAGAGGGGAAGAACACAAAAGAAGTGTAGAAGTGGTTGCCATGGCATGCTGTCACCGCGGCAACCGTCGCCAAGGATACTCCACAAACTCCACCGGTGACTTTGTGAGATGCTCCAAAGCTTTGGTCTCCACGAAAGACGACATGTGGTAACAGCGGGCCGCCTCTACACAAACAACACACACACAGACACACAACGACACACAGAAACACAACCACACACACAGACACACAACCACACACACAGACACACAACGACACACACAGAAACACAACACACACAGAAACACAACAACACACAGTTCTGAGTAAATATTTTGGCTGCAGTGACACCAATTTAATAAAACTCTCGCTCACGGATTATTTCACATTCATTCTGTAGAACACAGTTAGTATTTACTGAAAACAAAGATTTTAAACATGAAAACACAGAAAATTATGGTTACTGTGGATCAAATTCTCTGAAAATGTTCAGCATGTGTAGCACTGTCAGGACTATGCATTTAATGTGGTAGTCGTGGTCAGGAGAAACACAAAATTACCACAAAGAGATGTAAATTAATGACAAAGAAACACAAAATGACCACAAAGAGACTGAAAATACCTCCATGCTTCACTGCCAGGACTATGCATTCACTGTGGACTGGGTTTTGAGTTATTTCGGACAAAATTCCGGTCATTTTGGAGACGTTTCTGGGATTTGGACAACTCTGAGTCATATCGTACATCCTGGTTTCCACTTAGTTCTAGTGTAGAAGCTCTGGCATGATGATGTTCTCTAGATGTTCTCCTGCTGGAATGTTCCTCTTCTTCCAGCTTCTGCAGACTTCGACTCATCTGGTCAGCCAGTATCTTGGTTTATCCTCAGACATTCATGATGCATCTAGAAATGTCATCAACACCTTCTGACCTCATGCAGCCTCATATCATCATACTTCCACCTCCATGCTTCACTGTCAGGACTATGCATCCACTGTGGTAGTCCTGGTCTGGTTCTCACCAAACACTGGACTCTATCTGAGCTCATGCCTCCTGAGTTGTTCTTCCTGGATCCTTTTCCAACTTTGTGAAGTCTCAGTCAGATTTTTTAGATCCTCTGTTCAATTCTTCTCCAATGTTTAGTCATTTGGAACAAGTTCAGACAAATTTTTGGAAAGTTTTGGAAAAATGTTTAGACATTTTGGGCAACTATTGAGTCATTTTAGACAAATTATGGGTCACCTGGGGAACATTTTGAATCATTCTGGACCATTTTTACTTGGTTTGAGTCATTTCGGACAAATTTTCAGTACTTTTCGACAAAGTTTGAGTAATTTTGAACATCTCATTTTTCAGAAGTTGCATTTCTCTTACAAGTGGAGCCCAGATGCAGACATAGACACAGTTCATAGGTCCAAAACTGTGAAAGTTCTGCTGTTCATAACTCATTTTAGAACCAGGCTCATGCAGTTAGACTGACTGGAAATCACAGCTGCAGTTTGCTTTAAGTTTCTACTTTGGGACTGAAATTTCCATATATTCTTCTAGAAGTGTTTGTTTTCGATCATTCACAAGAGGAACTATTTTACCTTTTAACTTAAAAATAACACGTTTATGAAGAGGTGGTATAATTTTGAATCATTTCACATTTAAGTGATTCTCACGTCTGTTGTTTACTGTATTTTACTTCTAATCTTGTCACTTTAAGAAATAATGACAAGCTCAATGACAGACAGAACAGAGAAGCTGCTGCTCCATCAGTGCAGGTTTTCATTAAAGGTCATCTTCAAGGTGTGAAATGAGGATTTTATGAAGCACTAAACAAAAATTAAAGGTACTGCAACTGAGCAAAGTGAGAAAATGGAGGAGGAATCAGAACTAAACAACAGATTTCCGGTTTCTTACTCTTGGAGGCTTCGAAGGAGTTGAACTTGGTCGGCTGGACGTAGTTTACCAGAGTTGACATTTCCTCTGTAGCCACCGCCTCCCGCTCAGCTGAGCCCTGAAAGCAGCAACAGCACAAGTGTGAAGTTTCACACGTTGGATTCACAGTGTTTGCTTTAAACGGTCCTTTCCAATAAAATGTTCTGGAGGAAACAGCGGCTGCCATTTAAACACAGCAGAAACAAAATACACATTTCACTGCAAAAACAACAGCAGCAGCAACAAGAAGACGACAAAACTAACAAGACGTCCAGGTAGACTTTAGAACGCTGCCGTTTATCCCTTCTTTATAATAAATCCATGTCTTGTTTTCTCTGCCTGTTATCACATTTCGTCTCTTTATTTCTCCTCATTTGGCTTAAAGTGAATCTAAAAGAGAAACTCTGTCATCAAGAGCTCATCAAAGAGTGTTTACAGGGAGACATATTTCACATGTGATAAAAAGCATTTAGTGTCTCCAGAGGGAAGTGAATAAAATCTGATAAAGGCCTCAGGTGGTTTTCATTCCAGTCGGTTTGAGCTGAAGGAAGTTGGAGAGAAGTGAGACCTTCAGCCCACGTCTTCAGCTCTCTCTCAGCTCCAGGCTGCTGCTGCTGCTGCTGCTGCATATTAAATCTAAAAGCTGTGGAAGATGTAGGAGGAAGATTTGAGGCTGGATTGAGATGAACTGAGCAGCTTTCAGTCTGAACAGGAGCCGCAGAACCGCAGATTGATTAAAAGGCTAACGGAGTCATTTTTTAATAGTTTTAATCATGACAGGGGAGTCTAATAAAATGTTATTTAAAAAACATCTGTGAAAATCTGGCAGCAAAGGTGCCAGAAAATAATTGTAAAAATTTTGGAATATTCTAAAAATAAAAAAATAAAAACTGGGGAAATAGCAGCAAAAATCTGTAAAATAATGGTATAGTTTGCTGATTTTAATGCAACAAAAATTATGTAATTTTATGGTCACACAGTGAAATAACAACCTATTATTTACAGATTTTTAAAACTGTGTTATGTAAAGTTTTGAATAAACACAAAATAATTATATATTTTAATAATTCAAAGACATCATTTTATAGTCAAAGTCAAATATTGTTTTTATGTTTCTGATTTTTCTTTTATAGTCAACATGTAAATGAATATTTTTCTTTTATGATTCTACTTATTATCTGTAATTTAACAGAACAGGGAAAAACCTGTAAAATAATCATGAATTTGTTAAAAAAAAAAAAATGACATTAAACCCTGTTAAAAACATTATATTTTTACACTGCATTCAATCTGTAATACCTGGTCACTGCTCAGCCTTCATTCTAAAGGAACGCTTGTGTGAATCAGCTTTGGTTTGTATATAAATCAGAACAAAATGGTTATAAAATAGTTTTGGACTAATTCTGAGTCAAAGTTTCAAATAATTGGAATCGTTTTGGACAAATGAAGTCACTGGACTGATCATTTGTACAGTTTTTGAGTCCTTTAGGATATTTATTAAGTTGTTTTTACAAAGAAGACTTTTGTCCAGTGCTGTAAAATACACTGAAGTTGTGATCTATGCAGTTCATGATCTTTAATCTGAATAAATTCAGCCTCTCTGCCTGATAAACATCAGAATTAATGATGCAACATGTAGTCTGGTTGTAGAATAAAGCCTCACATTGGAATAATAAAATCTAAATATTGTTGCTCCAACATCTAACGTTTGAGTTTGAATATTTCAGCTTCAGTTTTTATAATTTTCTGAAAATAGTGAGAAAGAAATTAAATACAAGCAAGAAGTAAACATCGTTGGTGTGTCTAAAAGTCAGACCCACTGTGAACAAAAACACACAAAACAGCAAAAACTGTTCAGAATAAACAACAACAAGTGCAGCAAAAATAAAAACACAGACGACAGCGAAACGTTTACGATGAACAAACAACAAACAAACAACAACTGGACGCTAACGAAGGACGACGGCAGCGACGTGACGTCATGTCAGCGAGGCGTGATGTCACCACTGACCTTTTTACCATCATCATCTTCATCATCATCGTCTTCCTCACTCTCTGCCTCCATCTCTGTTAAAATTAAACAAACCTTCAGCGTCTCTAAGCTTCTTCCACCAAATAAAACCGTTTCTGATCAGTGTCCCTTCAAAATAAAACACCAGAACTTTAATTTAATTACAGTTATAAAGCTGGAGAGAAGCCTCGAGTTAGAGACAAAAAGAACAAATAAATAGTCAGAGGAGAAAAGTAGTTGCAGGTAAACGAACCAGACGTGATTCAGATTTAACATCTATAAAGCGACACGCTGAAGAATTGATGAGACTGAATTTCAGCAAAAGTCCAACATTCTTGCTTTACTTGCAGAAGTTTTGAAAAGCATGTTGTCTCTAAAAATAAAACTGGCAAAATTACATGATTCAGCAGCCAGAAACTGTAAAAACAGAGAGAATCACGACAGTTTCAACTTTCTGACGGTCCTTGAACTACTCACAGATCAACCTAATCTAAGCTCTAAATTCTGACATTTCATTTAAATCGATGTCTCGTTTAAAAATTCTCCAAAAATGAACCGTTTGCTCTAAATAGATTAATGCGCTTCTTATCACAATCAGGAAAATATGAATGACTGAGTAGCAACCAACACCAACATCAGAAAAATTCATTGAGTTTTCAGCTGAACTGCAGGTCGTGTTTCCACAGAGCAGAGAGGAAAAAAATGTAAACAATTAAATAATTATAGAATGTAGAACCAGCCAATGTTTTCATTTCCAGTGTTGGGAAACAAGTGGACTCAGAAAAATGTTGTACATGTTGATTAAAAAAAGAAGTAAAATAAAAAATCTAGGAAACTAAACAACATCCTGCAGCACTGTTTTCTCTCTAATGTTATTCTTTATAACCTCAATGTTTAATTCTGTCCCACAATTTGGGCACAATTAGCAATTAATGATAATTAATTATCAATTAACTATCCATCATACCACATCTGTACATGTAAAAGATGTCTTTGTATCTTTATTTTTGTGTTTCTTGTCTTGATTTTACTGTACTTCACTTGTTCTAGCTGCTAAAATGTGGGAATTTCTCCAGTGAAGCTCGTCTTAAATTCAGCTTTTTTATCTGATTTCTGTCATTCTAACTGTGTCAAAGTGACAAAAGACATTTCTGAGTGCTCTCTCCTTCATTGTTGTTCTTTTTTCTGCTCATTTTGTGCCCTTTTCATGGTTCTGGGTAGTTTTTGCATTCGTTTGTGTTCATTCAGCATCTATTTTTTGTTGGTTTCTGCACGGCTTTATAATATTAAGATATCTGGTGTCTCTTTCTGTGTATTTTTGTTCATTTTGTCTTTTTGTCGGGTCTTTCTTGGTTTGGTAGTTTTTGCATGCTTTTCTGTTCATTCTGCATCTATTTTGTGTTGGTTTTCGTCTCTTTCAGGTCATTTTGTGTCTCCTTGCTGTGTTGTTGTGTCGTCTAGTTGTTCTTTTGCATCTCTTTGTGGTAGTTTTGCAAAAAGACTTCAATCTTCTTTCCTTTTCTTATATAACATCCATAACTGCAACTGCATCATTCTGCACCAAAGACATTTCTTTCTCCTTCTTCATGTTGTTCTGTTTCCATAAAGCTGCAGGATTTTATGTCTTTTATTGTTTTTTCGCATCTTGTATTTAATATCTGATGTCTCTTTCTGCGTACTTTTACTCATTTAGTGTCTTTTTCATGGTTCTGGGTAGTTTTTGGATGCGCTAATGTTGATTTTACATCTATTTTATGGTGGTGCTGTGTTGTTGCATCGTCTAGTTGTTCTATAGCATCTTTTTTGTGGTAGTTTTGCAAAAAAATTGAATTTTCTTTCCGTTTCTTTTATACAACATCTATAATTCTAACTGCATCATTCTGCACAGAAGACATTTCTGACTTCTCTCTCCTTATTCATGTTTGACTGGACTTAATAATGAGCCACAGTGAGGAAAAATGAAG
This sequence comes from Amphiprion clarkii, assembly GCA_027123335.1. Classification (NCBI taxonomy): domain Eukaryota; kingdom Metazoa; phylum Chordata; class Actinopteri; family Pomacentridae; genus Amphiprion; species Amphiprion clarkii. The sequence goes on along the minus strand of CM049582.1, from coordinate 1,926,885 downwards.
CAGGAGCAAATTAAAAAAACATTCAGAAACCTGTGTTTGGGGTTCAGAAGGTTAAAATCCGTCCACAACTAAACCAGCAGAGGATGTGAAACTGCTGAGAAGCAGAGAATGTGAAGCCAACATCCGCCTGCAGACGAGTAAACAAGCCTCTGCTTTAACTTCTCTGATTATTCAGCCACTCCAAGGGTCACGGCTGCTGTACGAGGACGTACTTCAGCTCAGAGATGATTCCTGCAACACGTCAATAAAACTCCCTCGTCCTGCTCCTGTGTGTTTATTTATTCACTGCTGAATATTCTGAGGTGTCTTCTGATAAAAACACGTTAAAAAACCTCCAGAAAATCCGTGCAACGATCATAAAATCCAACTTTTAACTGCGTCTTTCAGAGTGTCTGAGATAAAAGCAGATTAGTGCAGGTTCATCGGGGACAGAATGAACCTTTTCAACATGATTTACTGGTGACTCATCCTGAATATGAAAACATTTCTCTTAAATTAATCTGACATTTTCCAGAATCCTCACCATCATTTGTCCATTTTCTGTTTTGTTTTTCCTCTACACAAAGACTGTCACAGCTGAACACATTTCGGTCCTTTTGTCTTCGTGTCTTACCTCCCGTGTTGTTGCTAGGAGACAGCGGCTCCTGGCTCTGATTGGCCGGCTGGTCCGTCAGCCTCTTGCTGTCCGTGTTATTGGCCGGTTTGTGAGATTTCTTGTTCTTGATGAGGATTTTGCCCATCAGCTCCTGAGGACTGGGCAGAGGGACGCCTGACTCCAGCTGCAAACAGCCACCAATCAGATCAATCGATCAACCACCAATCAGATCAATTGATCAGGACAAACGCTTCCATCGATCAACCACCAATCAGATCCATCAATCAACCATCAATCAGATCAATCGATCAGGACAAACGCTTCCATCAATCAACCACCAATCAGATCAATCGATCAACCACCAATCAGATCAATCGATCAACCACCAATCAGATCAATCGATCAGGACAAACGCTTCCATCGATCAACCACCAATCAGATCAATCGATCAACCACCAATCAGATCAATCGATCAGGACAAACGCTTCCATCGATCAACCACCAATCAGATCAATCGATCAACCACCAATCAGATCAATCGATCAGGACAAACGCTTCCATCGATCAACCACCAATCAGATCAATCGATCAACCATCAATCAGATCAATCGATCAGGACAAACGCTTCCATCGATCAACCACCAATCAGATCAATCGATCAACCACCAATCAGATCAATCGATCAACCACCAATCAGATCAATCGATCAGGACAAACGCTTCCATCGATCAACCACCAATCAGATCAATCGATCAACCACCAATCAGATCAATCGATCAGGACAAACGCTTCCATCGATCAACCACCAATCAGATCAATCGATCAACCACCAATCAGATCAATCGATCAGGACAAACGCTTCCATCGATCAACCACCAATCAGATCAATCGATCAACCATCAATCAGATCAATCGATCAGGACAAACGCTTCCATCGATCAACCACCAATCAGATCAATCGATCAACCATCAATCAGATCAATCGATCAGGACAAACGCTTCCATCGATCAACCACCAATCAGATCAATCGATCAACCACCAATCAGATCAATCGATCAGGACAAACGCTTCCATCGATCAACCACCAATCAGATCAATCGATCAACCACCAATCAGATCAATCGATCAACCACCAATCAGATCAATTGATCAACCACCAATCAGATCAATCGATCAACCATCAATCAGATCAATCGATCAGGACAAACGCTTCCATCAATCAGCGGTTGGTGCTTCTTACGGCATATTTGTCCAGAGGGTCGATCAGAAGAGCGTCTCCGAAGATCGATCGGCAATATTCCGCCATTTTGGCCTGTTGCTTCAAACTGAGGAGCAGAAAACTGGTTTATTTTTCAAACGTTTTCAAGCCCAAATGTCCTCTAATTCTGGGATGATCCACAAATAAAGAGGTTCTCACGAGTCGACGTGGTTTTCAAAAGACAGAATGACGGGAAAAGGTGACGTCTTGAAGGCGCATTCAGCGATGGCTTCGATCACTTCCTACAAAACAAAAGACAAGAAGACATCAGGACTGAAAGTAAAGCAGAAACAATCAAAGACACAAGAAGTTCAAAAGTTTTAGTCTGTTTTTAACCCGTCAAAACTCAGAGAATCAAATTCAACCTGGGAAAGTGAAGCCAAAGTCACACCTGTTGTCAGTCACTAACTGAAAAACAGAAGGAATCATTGGATTTTATGCTTTCTGAGGATCCATAAACATTTATTTTGTACGGTTCTATCAGGAAAATGGTTCAAATCTAAGCTTAAAATCATGATAGTCCATCAAAATCTCTTTATTCTACATGTATTTAACGCTCCTGTTTTGTTGTGGGTCAGATTGATTCATTTTCAAGTAAAAAAATGTAAAAGAAAAATTGTTCAAACAATTTTTTTGGTAAGAAAATTAACAAGTGTAATCAACACCTAAAATATGAAAATGGTTAATCTCACATATTTGCACCCTGAACAGAAGAGTGTTAATTAATTAACGCCATAAAATAAAAAAATTCAAAATGTAAAATAAAATCTTTAAAACATCAATGTCATGTAAATCTGTTGTATTTTCTATGTATGTGATTCCAATGTGCATTAAAAAAGTTTCAACATGCATTTTTTATGAAAAGCGAGTGAAAAACAGCCACTTCCTGGTTGTTTGACGGTCCAGTCGACGCACCTTAAAGGAGATTTCCGACGTCATGGTGAATCCGTGGGTGATGACGGGTTCCTCCTCGGCGGTTCGTCCTTTCCAAACGTCTAATTCTACACAGCGACATCCGGCCAGGAGAACCTGACGGTACATTTCCACCGAGGAGCTTCCAGCCAGCTGACCGGCTGAAACACAACCACAAGAAACGGGGATTTAAAACACAGCCTCACAGTTCAACACAGAGAACCTCCTGGTAGCTAGAAAAGAGCCTTTTGTCTTTAATGTTTAAACCTCTGAACCCCAAACAGTTTCTGGGTGTTTTCTATTTGCTCTGGTCTCTTTTTCCTTGTTTGTGGTTTTTGGTGCCAGCTGAGATATTAAAGGTTTCACTGTTACACTGCAGACCTGCGAATTTTTTTTTTTTTTTACAGAATCTGGTTAATACAAACAGTTTATTTTGGGGGAATTTTTAAACGAGACATGCAGAATAAAGAGATTTTGATAAAAGTACTCAAGTTTTTCTGCAGGAAATAGTTCAAGGACCATCAAAAAGTTTTTAAAAACATGGATTATTTCTGCTTTTACAGTTTCTAGTTGAGAAATTGTGATTTTTTTTTTTTTTTTTTAAAAGACAGCATGTTTGTGAGTTCAGATGTTTGTTAAAAACACACAATTCTAAAATGTGTAACGAGCTCAACATCCAGTCCAACGTTTCCTTTCACAGGTGGCCGATCGGGGAGATTCACACACTGAAGTCCCAGCAGGACACAATCCAGACCTCAGTATTTAGGCCACGTCTCGTTTTAGATTCAGGTTCAACAGGTCTCTGCTCTTGATTAAACCCAGAAGTGTCGAGTCCATTCGTGTCCCATTTCCTCTGGGTCCAGTCGGGATGTTTGTTTCCACTCTGAGGCCATCTGAAGCTAAATTAAACCAGTTTACGTACGAATAGAGACCTTTTATTACCACTGGTGTTTACTGGGGATGTTTGTCGAGCTCGATGTTCCTTCAACTCTCTGATTTATTGGCAGAATCAAACTGTCAACTTGTTCAAAGATTTGTTGGAGCCATGAAAAAACAGCGAAGCTCCAGACTGAATATTTATTTCCTCACACTTAACAAAGAAATCAACAACCTCCACACACATTTAAAATCACTGAATTAATGGATTTTTCTACTAGAAGTCAAACAAAGTGCCTCCTGCTTTCAAACACAACTCAGCTATATTTATTTATTAACTACTTTGACATGTTGAATTGGAAAATTAATAGTTTTTTCAACAATTGGCTCATTGTTGTTGCAAGGATAATGGAAAGTGTGAAGAAAAAATGACTCTTTTCTCTTTCTAAGGTCATAATGGCCTTTAGACCAGCAGACGCTGCAGGAGATTAGATATCATCTATTCTGATGTGACTAAACAGACTAGTTGTCTCCATGTTGGTCTGTAATGTAAATCTGAGCTTCTCCTAACTACAATATAAACCCAGAGATCAGAGAGAATCCTCAGATCTGCTGCTGCATGAACTGCTGCTCTGTTGGTGTCACTTCTCCTGATGTCAGTAAACTTTACCTCCTCATATTCTCCACCTCGCTGAACTTCCACAACAGAAAGTGGTGTGATATGTGTATATATTGTTAGTATTATAGGCTATGATTTTGTTGTAATTTTCCACTTTATGTTGCTACACTTAGTAAATCACAGTTAACAGATTTATAGAAGCAAGAATCACTGCTGCAGAAGCTTTGAGACAAAAAATAAACACCCAAACTCACAATAAAAAACAGCTCAACTAACTTGTTTTGCATAAAAAATATTGAAAACCATATTTATTTTGACATTAAGGAGGTAACTGGGTTCGTTTTTACCTGTCAGGTAGGTATTATGTGACGACTTGATGAAATAGTGCGACAGCGGGAAGCTCATGTCTTCAGACTGATCCAGTTTTTCTGGTGGAATCACTCCGTTCTCATCACTGGACAGATAACTGGAAAACGCCTGCAGAGAGATCGAACCTGAAAATACAAAAAACATCAAAACAGCAGAGTGAGAAAAACACATTAGAATAAAATTAGACTGCAGAATGAACAAATTTGTCTTAAAGAGCCCTTTAATCTGCACATTTACTCGTTCATAGTTTTACTTTTAGGGTCTACTAGAACATGTTTACATGCTTTCATGCTTAAAAAACACATTATTTTGCTCATAATGTACATTTCTGCAGCTCCTCTGTTTGAAACACTTCGTTTCAGCTCCTGTCTCTTTAAGTCCCGCCCACTCTGCTCTGATTGGTCAGCTGATCCAACCAAAACCAGGCAGGGTTGGTTAGTTACCGCAGATCTCTAAATTTAGGGAAGTAGCTGCAACAGAAGTGGCTCCAGTGAGGAAATAATGTTGGATTTTGAAGCTTCGCATTCTTTGTTTGAGCCTAAATTAGCAGCTAGCAGGAATTATGCTAATGAGCGACATGATGATGTAGATCAGTAAAGGAAGAAAAGCCTGGATTTCAAATGAGGCGTTTCAGGCATTTAAAGAACAGAGTTTTGTGCAGTTTAGAAATATGGCATAAAAACAGCGTAAATGGTGTTTTTTCCCACCTTGCTTGAGCTGGGCCTGGTCGTGTTGGTATCTCTCCATCAGACTGTGGGTTTGTGCAGGACGAAGAGGAGGATAAAGGATCTCGTTGAGTCTCGGGTCTCTCTGCTTGTTGTTGATGAACTCGGTCATCTGATCGACCGACATCGTTCCGCCGTTCGCTCCTCTAAAGAACAGAACAAGAGGAAGGTTAGAGGCGGCTGAAGGAATCCACAACAATCTGCAAGAAAATATATAATCAATAATCTGCAATCTGACTTTAAATGCACTGTAAAAAATGTTCAGAAATTTGAAAACCTGTCAAACAATGACAGTAAAAATGTGTAAACTCTTGAACAGTTTGGTACAGTTTATACAACATTGATAAATAAGTCAATCAGGAGAAAACTGTATTTTTTTTAAACATTTTTTCTCTTGAAAAATTTCCCTTCTCCTGCACAGTTATTTCATAGAAAAATGCTGTAATATGTGTAATATTAATACTAGAATTTTTGCATTTATTTCTTAAAAGAATAAAATTTTTCAGTTAAATGTATGCACCATTGCCACAATATTTATGACAAGTAACATGGAGATTTTTGCATTTATTTCACATAATAAATACAGTTTGTACCTGTCGAATTGTTGTTTTAATACCAGACATATGCTTTAATATTTATGACAGCTATAACCAGTCATTGCTAAAAACACACATATTAAATGTTAAACACTCTGTTGTGCTGATAACTGATAAATGCAACAAGATTTATAAAAGGTCAAACAAACTTCATTTTCAGGTACATTTTCAAGTATAATAATGTTTTTTTTTAAAGGTTGAAACTTTTTTAACAGTAAAATATGGAATGAAATTGCAAAAATCATCAATATCAATATATTTCTTTACTGTAAAGGAAGAAAATGTTTTACGGTAACATTCTGGCAACCACAGCTGAAGGAATTTTATCTTTAAAATATTTTTTTGGGGTCTTTTTACAGTGTATGCAGAGTTAAGACGTCACTAATAAAACAAAGTTAAAGATTCTTTGTGCACAAATGGAACAGAAGATGAATCATTATTCGACTTTATTCTCATATCAAAGAATTTGGACTGATTTCTTACATTAACATCAACAAATCTTTTAGTTTTCTGTTCACTTACTGCAGTTTGAAGATGTTTCCGAGCTCATTACGAGGACAGAGACTGTCCAGGAAGTTCCTGTAGACTTCCAGAGTAAAATCCTCCAGTTTGATGCTGTCGCCCTGTCAAACACAAACCAGGCAGACTTTAATGTAAAGATATTTATTAATTTGTAGGGATGGGAATTTGTGCCACTATAAACTAAATCTGAATAATTTATATTTGAATTTGTACTACTGAAATTTAATAATTTGAAATAAATATTCAACTTAAACAATCGTAATTATTGTAGTAATTGTTCGAATTTGAAGTTGAATTGTGAAAACTGAAGGCAGTGAGTGAGGATCAAATAAATTTTAGAGCAACTGAATTCAATTTTAAAATATTACACTCTATAAAATGCAAATTCTACCATTTAAATTAAAGATTTTCTTAAATTCAGTCTCTGGTGGCACAAATTTCTCTGTATAATTATCCGGTATTTAGCATCTGTGCTTATTTTATCTTCCTCAAACTTCTTGTAAAAATAAATAAATACAAAAATCTTTAAAAAGTGCAATAACTGTCTTGTGTAGTTCAAGAATCTTTCTCACAGGAATATTTAATGTGTGATTCATGTGAGCAAAGACTGTTGTATTGGCTGCAGAACTCCAAAACCTTCCGGCAGGTTTAAAAAGCATGTTATCTTTAAAAATAAATACATTTTAATAAATCAACAAAATGACACAATTTATCAGCCAGAAACTACAAAAAGTAGAGAGAACAGATTTTCAACTGTGTGAAAGTGGTTGATTTTGTGTGAAATGCGATACATTCAACACAGTGAAACATCTTTATAGAGTTAATGTGCAGAGTAGACGGACTACAAGTCGTAAAAAATCTACAAAACAATAAAAACTGAAGAAAACAGACAAAAAAACGGTGTTGTGAAGGAAAAATGACTGTTTCCCTTTCGAAGGTATTCCTTGCAGCTGTTGGGTGACGTCATCCCAAATTATCTTCGGACGGGCAGAAGTTGTAGGAGGAAGATGTCCGAGGATTCTCTGCTCTGATCGAGGTTAGATATCATCTATTCTGATGTGACTAAACAGACTAGCTGTCTCCATGTTGGTCTGTAATCTAAATCTGAGCTTCTCCTAACTACAATATAAACCCAGAGATCAGAGAGAATCCTCAGAACTGATGCTGCATTTACTGCTGCTCTGTTGGTATCACTTCTCCTGACATCAGTAGACATTATTCTCAACCTAAGTCATCTGAATCTCCAGTTAGTCTCTCAATAATCCAGAAAAAAGTCTTTCAAAGCATCCATCTACATCATATTTTAACCACCGTTGTGTATCTACTGTTTGCTGCCTCTCATAATAACAAACTTATTAGAAGTATTTACCCGTCCGTAGGGCAGTTTGCAGCTCTCCAGGGCATTTTCTACCCTCTTCCTGTCTGATGAAAACAGCCGAACGATGCTGCAAAACACAGAAACATCACCAGTTTATTATTACAGGTGCAATAAGAAAAAATGTGAACATAAACACATCATTAACTATTACAGCTACTTGGTTCCTGGCTTCTCTACAATGAATGGTGGTCAATTTAATTTAAAAAATAAAAACATAAAGCATAAAATTACAACTGTGTGAGCATCCACACCCTTAAAGTCAGTATTTAGTCGATGCACAGCTGAAAACGGCCATTTTATCCCATTCTATGGTGGAAACCTGCTCAGCCTCTGTCAGTTTGCTCTGGGATTGTGAGCAAATAGTCCTCTTCAAGTGATTCTGCATTTACATTTCATACATTTCAGAGTGTGTTCTGCTGGACCTTTACGAGGTTCTTGAATATCTACAGAACACTAGGGAACAGCCTGGAGGCAGAATTACAGTTTTTTCTTAATGCACTGCAGAGCATTTGATCACAACCACCCTAAACTTACATCTTTACTTTCCAGAACCTCTTCTCCAGAAGTTCCCCTCTTCCTAACATCTGTTGTTTACATCCGTTGCATCTCTTTTCAGATCTTTAGAAGTCTAAAACTGTGAATGTCCTCAGTGTGATATTCAGCATCCTTCAGACCGTCTCTGCTTTCCTAAAACGTCGTCTCTACTCCCTCGGCTTCCTAGATATCGACTGACCTTAATTCCGCTGCGGGTTTGCTTCTAAAAGACAGCTTTCCTTCATGACAGTATTATCCGTCTCGTACTCCGGCAGTAGTTGATTACCAGGTCAGTGCTGAATTAAGCACCTTCGTGAATCCTGTCCCTGTTTTTGCTTCCCCAAGTGCACGTGGAATTAAGTTTATTTTTGGAAGCGAGGGACGGGAAAGAGCAAAGTTTAAGTTTGTGCGAGTCTCTGCAGGTTTCTCAACCAGCGACTGCAACATGTGCCTCCAAGTTAACATCTGGACAGACTGAAGGTTTAGAACATAAAGATATTTAGAAATCACTCACTTCTTGACAGGAATTCTTCCTTCTGCATTCGGCTGAAGAGTTAATCTGACGTACCTGAAACAGACACAAGGAATGAGCTTTATTTATTTCCTCTAATAAACAATCATCCTGAAGAAAGACTTCAAGTTTGTGACTATAAAACACAAACCCTGCTAGATAAAACTGCAGTATTTGATGATATTTTATCTTTAATGTGATAAAAACTCACAGTTTTCTGTTCTAAAAAATGTTTCCATCGTTTCCATCAACAGTAAGTTAATGATGTTAAATAAAAACAGCTTTTTCCTTTAAGGCAGAAGTTTCAACTGACACGTGTGTTCATTAGTGCACGTGTTAGTGTGTGTGTGTGTGTGTGTGTGTGTGTGTGTGTGTGTGTGTGTGTGTGTGTGTGTGTGTGTGTGTGTGTGTGTGTGTGTGTGTGTGTGTGTGTGTGTGTGTGTTCTCACGCTTTCAGCAGACTCTGGTCTCTGTTCAGATTGTGGCTCAGCAGGTTGGAAGACAGAGAAAACAGCTCCTCACACCAGATCTACAGAAACCACACGGTCCGTCAACAACAGCTTTATCAACAACATCATCATCAACATGAACAACAACTTCACTTTCATCATCACTTTTATGATCGACGTCACAAGCCTCATCAGCATCATCAGCATCATTCATGTAAACGTCAACATTATCTACAAGAACAACATTATTATCTTCCTCCTCATCTTCATCATTCGCATTGTCCTCATTCTCCTCAACATCATCATCACCAACCTCATCTTCATCATCAACAAAAACAACACAATCATCTACGACATCATCCTCATCTTCATTAACTTCATCCTCTTTTTCTTCATCAACAGCACCATCCTCATCACCCTCATCATCTTCAACAACATCATCCTCATTTTCACCAACACCATCCTCATCAACACCACCCTCATCTTCATCAACACCATCCTCATCAGCACCATCCTGATCTTCACCATCATCTTCACTGACACCATCCTCATCTTCATCAACACATCCTCATCTTCACCATCATCATCTTCAACAAAATCCTCATCTTCATCAACACCTTCCTCATCTTCACCAACATCATCCTCATCTTCACCAACACCATCCTCATCAACAACACCCTCATCTTCACCATCATCATCATAAACACTATCCTCATCTTCATCAACATCATCCTCATCTTCACCATCCTCATCCTCCTCCTCCTCATCCTCAGTGAGTTCCTCACCTTGGCTTCATCCTCCTGTGAGGCGATGAAGATCAGCTGGTTGACGTTTACCAGGTCCGAGGCCGTAACCACGGTAACCATGCGGTTCTCCAGTCGACCAACCAGGTTCCCCACATCGAGCAGCTCCCGCAGCTTGGCCTCCTATTGGACGACACACAGGAATAACGGCATCTGAATTATTCATTACATACGGAGCCAATCAGTGGAAGAAAGTCCAACTAATTTTAAATCGATTTCCACGTCTGAAAACGTGAAATCCTCAAAATCCAGCCAAAAGATTTCACAGAATTCAGGCTTTGGTCTCAAATAACAAACAAGTCAGCATTTATTTTTTCCATTTTTGTACAAGTTCTCTCTCCTTCTTCATGGTCGTCCTGTTTCCGGAGTTTCAGGACTTTATTAATGTTAAAAATGAGACAGAAACAGCAAACAGTGAATCAATCGTCCTGATTTAAAACCATTTAAGGACTCCAGTCAGGTGAATTCTGCTGCCACTGAACAAAACATCTCACTCTTTGTAATGATGTTCCCATGCTGTCATTGGGTTTTAGCTTCCCACCATTTGAGCTTTTGCTTGAATGGTGGGAAGATAAAACTCAATGACAGCATCAAAGCATTGACCTGATCGCAGATAAATAGAAATCAGAAGAATAAAAGATAAAAAACAAATGACAGAGTAGGTGTAGAGGAGGTCTGAACTCATCACAAAGGGAAGATAAAAGCCCAGATAGAAGAAACCAACAGAAGACCCCATGTTGGAAGCTGGTGGAGTGGGCGGTACCTTTGGTGTTTTGGTGCTTCGACCCGTCCTGACGTCCTTCACCAGCGTCAGGTCCAGCAACTCCGTGTCCTGCTAGGAGCACAAACACAAGAATCAGCTGTTATATCTGCAGCTAAACGCCTCCCGATGCTTCCTGCTGAGGATTTAAAGCCCCTGCAGGGTGGAAATCAATGACGGCAGCTGTCTCCTGAGCTGCTCGTATTTATAGAGTGATAACATTTACAGTCCACAGACAATACAGGAAATGTGAAGAAAAATCTGACGTCACAGATCAGGACTGGATCCACTTTCTACAGCCCTTTGTAGAGAAATAACAGTCTGGCTTCACCTCAGCATCAATCTGACATACTGGAAACTTTATGACTTGTTTCTGTTCTCTATTGTGAATCAGAAATACAGTCAACTTTAGCTAATATAGAACAACTTTAACTAATAAAGACCAACTTTAACTAATGAAAAGCAACTTTAGCTATTGTAGAGCAACTTTAGCTAATATAGAGCAATTTTAATTAACATAGATGAACTTTAATGCAGAGCAACTTTAACTAATATAGAACAACTTTAACTATTAAAGACCAACTTTAACTAATGAAAAGCAACTTTAGCTATTGTAGAGCAACTTTAGCTAATATAGAGCAATTTTAATTAACATAGATGAACTTTAATGCAGAGCAACTTTAATTTATTTAGAGCAACTGGAACTCCTTTAGAGCAACTTTAAATAATATGGAACAACTTTAATATAGAGCAACTTTAACTCATTTAGAACAACTTTAACTAATGTAGACAAACATTAATGAATGTAGAGCAACTTTAACTAATATAGAGCAACTTTAATTCATGTACACTACCATTCGAAAGTTTGGCGTCACTTAGAAATATCCTTATTTTTGAAAGAAAAGCTTTTTTTTTCAATGTAGATACCATTAAATGAATGATAAATCCAGTGTAGACATTGTTAATGTGGTAAATGACTATTGTAGCTGGAAACAGCTGATTTTTAATGGAATATCTCCATAGAGGTACAGAGGAACATTTCCAGCAACCATCACTCCTGTGTTCTAATGCTACATTGTGTTAGCTAATGCTGTTGAAAGGTTCATTGATGATTAGAAAACCCTGCAGTTATGTTAGCACATGGAGAAAAGTGGGAGTTTTCATGGAAAACATGGCATTGTCTGAGTGACCCCAAACTTTTGAACAGTGGTGTATTTCTATTCAACATATTTTTTCAGTTTATTTCATTGTGTCATTGTCACTTCTTTTCAGCCAACCAATCATAAATTAGACAGGGTGAGACTTGTTGCCTTGGTAACCCAGAAAAATGGAAGAGAAGCTGTGAAATGGCTGGATTTTCACCCAAACCCTGATATTTCCCAAAACTTCACCAAACATTGAGTGAAAACCAGAACATAAGACTAAGACTGATGCTCCAATGCAGAGTCCTGGTGTTGATTTCTGCCTCCTTTGTTGGATTTTGTGGCATTTTCAACCCAGAAACCTTTCCTACTGTTTTATATTTTTACTTTTCAGGGAGAAAATACTTTTGAAAATGTGGTTTGATTACAAAGGAATGCAATATTTGGGAGACAGGGCTGGTATTATGCAAACCCAGAGATAAAATGTGAAATGCATGGAGCTGCACAGAAAGCAGGATGAGTCCAATCCTCCGGAGGAAGAATCATTTCTCTTTGATAAACTGGAGGAACACTGAGGTCTCCAGGGACACAGGACTTATTAGAATATCATCCAACAAATTCAGCGACAGAAGAACCTCAACCCAAGCATGAACTTAGTCTCAGTAGATTTTATTACAAGAAGCTTCTTGTTGGAACAGTTTGTATGTCATCAAACATCTTGTTACACCAATAAAGCCTTCATGATACTGAGCAGTTTTTACTCCTCCATCATCTGAGAGGAAATTATCCAGTTCACTGAATCCGGTGATAAATGCATCAGGTGCAAACTGACGCTGAGGAAAATAACAAAACCCAAAACTGGTTCCATGAACAAACCCCAAACGAGCTTCTGTCCTGGTTCATAAACAGCCTGTCGGAGCTCAATAACATCCAATTTACCTCCACACACCTCATTAGAAACCAATCACTTCCTCCCACCTGACCCCACAATCAGAGGGTGTTTAGAGTCTGAAATAACTGGAGCACATTTAATGAAGCCGTGCAAGTTTTACCTTCATATTATGAAGATTTTCAGAGTTGTTTAATGAACTTCATCCATCATTTCTGAGAATCACAACTTCATCAGTTCAGCAGATAGACTCATGACATTTAGGAGGAAAAACACATCAGAGTTCTGGGAAAAACTGACACCAGATCAGTTTGACATCCAGCCAAGTGTCACAACATAAAGCCTAGATCTGGTTTCTAGGGTTGGCCCGAATATTGATGAATATCCGAATATTTGGATGGATCGGATCGTAACGTCGGACAGGGGGTGGCTGAAGGGACGAATCGAATGCGGATCACATGACATCATCCGACGTGGGGGCAGTGGTGGTGCAATATTCAGATCTCTAAATAAATATTCGGATACGGATTTCTGTTCATTTCTCTGTAACCAGCTTTGAGCTTCAGTATTATGGGATGTATCACAGTGTGAACAGTAAAACTGCAGCAGTTTAATGTCTTAACATAGAGTCACAGAAACAGTCATTGGTACCATGGACATGTTTCTGTTTCAGTTTGTCCAGAATTCCTCAAAAAAAGGCCAAACTATTGTAAACTTGTCAAAAATGCCTCATAATTTGTCTACAGTAACTGAAAAATTATCTACAATAAGACTAAAACTGCCCAAAATACATCATACTGATGCAAAATGCCTCAAAGTCTTAACCAGAACTACTCAAAAATGGTCCAAAATGACTTAAAATGTTTTTTAAATACTATTAATACTTGCAGATTGTCTCATGATTTGTCCACAAGATCGCAAAAAAGCTAAAAGTTGCCCAAAATACATCATACTGATGCAAAATGCTTCAAAACGTTTCCAGAATGGCAAAAACCTGTCAACAATCATTTAAAAACTGATTCTCATTAACTTTCAAATGAACCAAAATTACTAAAAAATGGTCCAAAATGCCTCAAAACTGTTTCCAGTGAAATTCATAACCAACTTTGAGCATGAATATTATGGGATGTATCATAGTGAAAACAGTAAAACTGCAGCAGTTTAATGTCTTTAGTATAGAGTCCTAGAAACAATCATTGGTACCTTGGATGTGTTTCTAATAATTCACCAGAGAAAACTTGGGAAAGTTGCATTCTGGGTAAACTTTCTAGGCTGGTTTTGTGTCTGTTCTGATCAGTAGAACTGCAGTGACCTGACAGTGAAGCACAGAGGAGGTAGTGTAGAGATATGAGGCTGGAGAAAACTTTCAAGGCTCATATCAGCATCAGAACAATTAGAGACAATGAAAGGAACATTTTACACACAGAAGAAACCAGGATCATCTAACAGACAGAATTAATTCTGTCTTAATCCTCCTGTTGTCTTCATTTACAGGCACCAAAAAATATTGTTTCCTTGTCTGAAAAAAATCCAAAAATTCAGCAAAAAAATTCCCCAAATTTCTCAAAATTTGCAAAACCTTCAGGAAGAAAATTCCAATAATTCCTGAAAAATTTCCCTTACAAGTTTTATTTGAAAAAAAAAAAATCCCCCTAATTTGGCAACAAAATTCTTGTAAATATTTTCAAAAAATAAGTAAAAATCTTCCAAAAAAATCCTAGAAATATCTAAAGTGATTCCATATTTATCAGTAAAAGTTCTAATATTTTCTTTAAGAACATTCACAAAAAAAATCTACCAAAATCCAGCGAAATTTGCTGGATTTTGCTTCAAAGATTTCCCAAAAATTCTGAAAATATGGACATCAGAAGTTTGCCTGTGAAAATATATTTTTTTCCGCATTTTCAAACTTTAAAAAGGGTCAATTTTGACCCACAGGACGACAGGAGGGTTAAAGCCTGAAGGTTCAGTGTTTGTGTTCATGCTCACCTTGTTCTGTTCGGTCCAGTGCAGATAGAATCCATGTGGATCCACATAAAGAGTCACTGGAGAGACGGTCGACAGATCCTGCAGAGAAAGAAGAGAAGAGTCGGTGAATGCCACTAAAAATGCTTTCAAATAGCAAAATTTCTCCACATGATAAACTCAAAAAAGTCTCCCAGCTTGATAAAAATGTGGCTCAAACTGATAAAAATCCACCTCAGTGGATCAGTGTTTATCACCAGGATGTGAAAATTATGCAAACCAGCATGTGAAGGCACCAAACAATGATGAATCATGTGTCCATGATTTTAGCCCTCAGAACTGAGTAAACGTCTAAAAGTGGTGATTAAACAGAGAAAACTGAACAAATTTACAGACTAAAGTTCTGTTCAGGTTTCACTACATTTGCACTGACTTTTAATATTTTCCAGTGACGTCATCCGGACCAGTCAGCTTCATCTGCTGGGCTGTAGGACGCTCAGGTCTGATCTAGGGCCATTTGCATTTGGAAAAATGTTGCACGTTTTTTTCAGTTTCTGTAAAATAAATAATGCAACAAATGCAACTTTTGTTTATTTGTTTTTGGGATTTCCATCAGGGCTGTACAGTGGCGTAGTGGTTAGCACTTTCGCCTTGCAGCTAGAAGATCCCTGGTTCACGTCCCAGCTCGGACCTGGGATCTTTCTGCATGGAGTTTGCATGTTCTCCCTGTGCATGTGTGGGTTTTCTCCGGGTACTCCGGCTTCCTCCCACAGTCCAAAAACATGCTGAGGTTAATTGATTATTCTAAATTGCCCGTAGGTGTGAATGTGTGAGTGATTGTTTGTCTGTATATGTAGCCCTGCGACAGACTGGCGACCTGTCTAGGGTGTCCCCTGCCTTCACCTGAGTCAGCTGGGATAGGCTCCACCCCCCCGCGACCCTAGTGAGGATTAAGCGGTGTATAGATAATGGATGGATGGATGGATGGATGGATAATGGATGGATGGATGGATTTCCATCATTCTAACTTCTACTAACTCATGTTGTTCTGTTTCCACAGAGCTGCAGGAGTTTTGTCTTTTATTGTATTTTTGCATCTTGTAGTCGATATCTGGTGTTTCTTTGTGCGCTTTTGTTCATTTTGTTGGTTCTTTCTTGGTTATGTAGTTTTTGCAGGTGTTAATGTTCATTTTGCATGTATTTTGTGTTGATTTTTGTCTCTTTCATTTTGTGTCTCTGCTGTGTTGTTGCATCGTCTAGTTGTTCTTTTCTGATTCTTTCTGGTAGTTTTAGACAGAAATGTGTCTTTTTTCGTTTTATTTTTGTGTCATTCTACCCGAGTCATGCTGCATTTTAGACATTTCTCAGTTCTCTCTCCTTCATGTTGTTCTGTTTTCATAGAGCTGCAGGATTTTATATCATGTAGTTGATATTTTACATGTCTTTGGGGCCATTTTGTGGATATTTTTGTTGATTGTTTTGTTCTATTTTGTTGTTTTTGTCTCCTTTTACAGATTTTTGTGTGTTTGAGTTAATTTTGCATCTGCTTGGAGTCAGTTTGTGTCTCTTTCGAGTTGTTTTGTGTCTCTTTGTTGTGTTGTTGCATCATCTTTTGCATCTCACTGTGGTAAGAAATCAAACTTTTTCCTTTTTTTATGATGTCTAATTGTGCCGCGCTGCACAGAATTCATTTCTTCATTCTCTCTCCTTCTTCATGTTGTTCTGTTTTCATAGAGCTGCAGGACTTTAGATCTTTTATTGTCTTTTTCTATCTTTTATGCTTATTTTGCATCTCTTTGTGGGTTTTTTTGTTAATTTTATTGTGTTTTGACCTTTTTGTCTCATTTCTCTCAGTTTTTTTGCATTTTGCATCTATTTCATGTTGGTTAGCTTCTCTTTCAAGTCATTTTGTGTTCCTGTGCTGTGTTGTTGCATCGTCTTTTCAAAACGAAATTCAACTTGTTCCTCTTTTTATCTATTTCATAGAGCTGCAGGACTTTAGATTGCAGTAAAAAAAATTAACCACAGTGAAGAAAAATGAGACGGGAAGGAATAAACGTTGAGAGTTCAGAGAAGATTTCGCTGCTCCTCTGTTTCTGGTTCCAAGCGGCAGATCGACTGGACGCTTCCTGACACTGGGGTTGTGTGTTTTGCAGATTGCGTGCTGCAGCTACAGGGCTGGTCACTGTTGGCATCTGGTGGCGTCCAGTTAACTGATTCACTGAGACAAGACTGGAAGCGTCGGATATAAAAAGCATCCTAAAAATGAAAAAGGACGAAGGCTGGAGGTGCAGGAGGATGTGGAGGAGGAGGTCTGCTGCTGTGGGAGTTAAATAACGTCTCATTCGGATCAACTTGGACACAATTTTTAGATTTCTTTTTTATCAGCAACACAGAGGCAGCAGATTCTTATTATTTATTTTGGGTTTATTGAGCTTTAAGGCTATTTGGGTGATTTTTTCTCCGCATCAGCACCAGAATCTCCTCTCCTGGACTATTTAAAGTGTCGCTCACCCACATTAGAGAGTATTAATAACCTGTAAGATGCACTAATCTCAGTCCAGTTGGTGGCTAAAGCTGCAAACTCTGGTTTAGCTCAGCATTTTAGGTGTATTCTAGTCAAAAGACACACGTTTACATGTGATTACACCTATAAATCATCTTAATGAGGCTAATTTTAATGTCCTATAAATGTGGAAGCATATAAAGAAGGTGGGATGACCTCAGGGTCTCACCTTTTCTACTCATTTTACTCTGAAATATCACAAAAATGCTACAATTATCAGGTTAAAACCCAAAGATTTCTGGGCCCACCAGTGTTTAATGATCCAAACAACACTTCGGCTACATCCTGCAGCTGCTAATACTGCCCTAATCTGAATTTAAGCTCTGATATTCCCTAAATGATTCCATACGACAGCCATGACAGCGGCTGATGTCTTTACGCCTGCAGGCGAACTGGAGTTAGAATGAAGGACGATGAGAGAATTCAGACACTTCAAAAGAGATGCAAAGATCCAAGATTTCATGAAATTCAGTAAAAATGCAATTAGCAGCGAGGACCATGTGGCTGTGAGACTTTAAATAGTTTTATCTGAAGCCGGAGGTTTGATAGAAGCAGCTTCATTTAGGAGAAACTGGTGGAAACTGAACTTTTGAACCTTTGACCAGAGTCACAGCAAGTTTATTTCTACAGAATGTTTTAAAAACAGCCTGAGTTCACCAAATTTATGACAATCATTAAATATTAAAAACCATAAAACAAGACAAACAGGAGGAGGTGTCACCCAGACTATAGACAGTTCATGATGGCAAGCAGGGGGTATGGTTCAGGGAGTTTAGCTAGCAACGGGCACCATGACACAGACTTCTGAGATGCCTAATGACCTCCAACCCGACTGTAGGTTAAGAACATTGTTCAAAATTTGCATCTCTAACATCCAAACACACATTGCTGTTATCCTTTAAGACATTTGTTTGACTGTGGTTAAAGCAGATACCAATCAGTTTAGCTAGCAACGGGCACCATGACAGAGACTTCTGAGATGCTTAATGACCTCCAAACAGAACTGTTCAAAATTTGCATCTCTAACGTCCAACCATAAATTGTGTTTTTGCTTTATGACATTTGTTTGGCTATGGACAGAAACAAAGGATCGGGTTGAGGTTAAACCAGTTTAACTAGCAACGGGCACCATGACCAAGACTTCTGGGATGCTTGATGACCTCCAAACGAGCACAGGTTATTAAGAATTTTGTTCAAAGTTTGTATTTCTAACATCCAACCATAAATTGCACTCATGCTTTATGACATTTGTCTGGTTGTAGACATAAAGAAAGACTTGAGCTAAAGTTAAAGAAGATAACGATCAGTTCAGCTAGCAATGGACACCATGACAAAGACTTCTGGGACACTTAATGATCTTCAACCTGGCCTCACAATATTAAGAACATTGTCCAAAGTTTGAATCTCTAATTTCCATCTGCAAATTGTGTTTTTGCCTTATGACATTTGCTTGGCTGTGGACATAAACAAAGGATTGAGCTGATGTTAAAGCAGTTTAGCTAGCAATGCACACCATGACAAAGACGTCTGTGAGGCTTAATGACCTCCAAGTAGAACTCACAACATTAAGAACATTGTTCAAAATTTACATCTTGAACGATGTAAAGTGACATTTGTTTGGCTGCGGACATAAGCAAAGCATTGAGCTAAAGCTAACAAAGATGTCGACTAGTTTAGCTAGCAATGGGCACCATGACAAAGACTTATGTGATGCTTCATGACCTCCAGACAGCGCTCTTGTTCTTAGATTTCTTTGACATGTTTCCATGCTGTCATTGCAGAGTTAGTTATGCAACTAAAACAACAACGTCAGGAAGGATAATTGACTATTAATGTGCAATTCCACTGAGTGTTGATAAAGAAAATTATCCAAATTTGCAAGGCTAGTGGCTTAAGCTGTGCAGATATTCATCGGTTTAAACATCTCCATTGGGTTGAAACATCCCTGTCTTTAAGAGTCCAAACAAGAGCTTCAGCTAAATCCAACTGAACCTAAATCATTCACACTTTAACCAATAGACACAAGACTGTATTTGTGTACAAAAAAAAGGTGCATTTTAAGACTTTATACACATTTTTAATTGATGATCATTTGAAAGATTGAGTTGCTACCAAGTCAGTTAATGGGTTTGTGCTGTTAAAATGCATCTACGAGAAAGTTCTATCAGAAAACCTGCAGCTACTGCATGTAACTCCGGTTCCTCTCAGTTCTACGTTTCATTTTACAGCATCACAACCAGGTTCAGCTGCAGTTTCCAGAGTCAGCTCTGACAAAAGTTCTGCGTGATTCTGGAAAAGGTCAAACTGTCGGAGCTGCTCACCTTGATCTGAGCAAAACCTGAGTTTAAAAACTAAGAGGAGAAGGAGAAGAAGATGCTCCACCACATCTCCTGGTTGTCACCCGTTACCGTAGCAACCGTCTCTATTTTTCATAAAGCTCATCTCTACGAATTCAAACATGAACACACACACACACACACACACCAGAACCAACAGTTCTTCTTCCACAAAGACTGATTCATGCTGTTTATTCGGCTCATCGATTTTTACACACAAACACCGGATCTGTTTAGGCGGTGGGTAACCATGCCAGTTACCATAGCAACCTGACAGCCAGCACGTTTCCCCCATTGTCGGAGCTCCGTACTTCAGCATACCAACACACACACACACACACACACACACACACACACACACACACACACACACACACACACACACACACACACACACACAACTCTACCCACAACTGCACACACTGACACACACCGACGGGTTGAACGCCAACAGGTGGCGACGGAACAAACCGAATCTTCACGCGGATCCACAGGTACCCGCTGCCGGTCAACAGACGGATAGTAAACACATCTGATAACACGCCTCGCCTCCTTCCTTCCTTCCCTCCTTCACATCCCGGTTCAACTCCGGAGTGGAATTCTGCGGCGGACAGTTCTCACCTCGTCCCATTTCAGGAAGTTGCTGCCGTTCCTCAGCGTGTGGGAGACGGACGGAGGCTGGAGTTTGAGAGCGTGGACCCCCGGCTGAGCGCTCGCCATGGCTTCACACTGGCATCAACACGAACCGACACGCCGGCCAGAGCTGCTCTGCTGCCGTGATGCTGACAACTCCTCAGAAGTGGCGAGCAGCAGCATCCTCCGGTCCTCCCGGCTGCTGTCACTTTGTTTTCTGCTTCTTCCTCCGTCCGTCCTCCCTCCTCTCCCTCCCTCCCTCCCTCCGTCGGTGCTGCATCTCGCGGATAGACCGAAGCAGATGCCTTGTGTGTGTGTGTGTGTGTGTGTGTGTGTGTGCGTGCGTGCGTGTGTGTGTGCGCGCGCGCGCGCACTGCCTCCACAAATTGACTCATTGGCGACATGCGCACAACGGCGGCTTCCCACAGATGGGGGAAGGATAAAGAGAGGGAGAGAGAAAGAAAGGAGAGAGTGGGTGAGATGGAGAGAAGAAGCAGGAGGAGGGGAAGAGGAGAGCTGGTGGGAGAAGAAAAGGGAAGAAGAGTGGGCGAGCCGAGCCGAGCCGAGCCGAGCCGAGCCGGGATCAAACCGGGCCACTCCAGCAGCTTCCTTTAATCTGCTGCAGCCTCAAATCCTCCGGAGGCTTCAGTTGGTTTGAAACCAGCTGCAGGACGAACATCAGGGAGGGTTTAGGACGATGACCAGCCACAGAAACATGACGAGAAGTGACTCTGATGCAGCCTAGAGAGATTACTCTGATTAAAGAAGGACCTGTCGATTGTTTTCTAACTTAAAAATGTCAGGAAATGGTTAAAAAAAAAGAGAGAGAGAAAAAAGTTCAAGATGATATCCGTAATTTGTCAAAAGATAAACAGACGACA
Source organism: Amphiprion clarkii (assembly GCA_027123335.1). Classification (NCBI taxonomy): domain Eukaryota; kingdom Metazoa; phylum Chordata; class Actinopteri; family Pomacentridae; genus Amphiprion; species Amphiprion clarkii. The sequence continues at coordinate 1,905,565 of CM049582.1, read as the reverse complement.
AAGAAACCAGAAAATATTCACATTTAAGAAGCTGCAATCTGAGAATTTAGACAATTTTTATTAAAGAATAGTTCACACTCAACTAATTGACTGATAAACTGACTGGCTGGCAACTAATTAAGAAATGAATTGATCAATTAGGGTTTTAACTGACAAATGTCTTGTTTTGGCCAAAATATTCAGTTTACTGTCACAGAGGAGGAAAGAAACCAGAAAACATTTACATTTAAGAAGCTGCAATCAGAAAATTTAGACCATTTTTTTCTTTAAAAATGATCAAACTCATGCATCAGTTAGCAAAATAGTTGGCAATTACTCAACTAATGATTAAGTAAATGTCAGAAAATGTGGATTTTTCGAAGTCTAAGATATGAATGTACTGTTTAGTCCACAGACCTTCAGTTCACTGCCACAGAGGAGGAAAGAAACCAGAAAATATTTACATTTAAGATGCTGATATTGGAGGATTTAGGTAATTTTTTTCTTAAAATTGATTGAATCAATTAGCAAAATAGTTAGCAATTAGTGTAATAGTGTGCTGTTACTCAACTAATCAATTAACTGATCAGATGTTTGATCTATTAAATGTCAGAAAATGTGGATTTTCCAAAGCCTAAGATATCAAATGTCCTGTTTTGTCCAAAGATATTCAGTTTACCGTCACAGAGGAGGAAATATTCACATTTAGGAAACTACAACCACGGAATTTAGACTTTCTTATTAAAACGTTGCTCAAAATGATTAAATTATGATCAAAATTGCTCCCAATTAATGTAACACTTAATAAACTAATCAATTTATTGATTAATCAATTAGTTCTTTGGTTGACAAAATCTTTCTGCATGGAGTTTGCATGTTCTCCCTGTGCATGCGTGGGTTTTCTCCGGGTACTCCGGCTTCCTCCCACAGTCCAAAAACATGCTGAGGTTAATTGATTATTCTAAATTGCCCATAGGTGTGAATGTGAGAGTGATTGTTTGTCCCTATATGTAGCCCTGCGACAGACTGGCGACCTGTCTAGGGTGTCCCCTGCCTTCGCCCGAGTCAGCTGGGATAGGCTCCAGCCCCCCCCCGCGACCCTAGTGAGGATTAAGCGGTGTATAGATAATGAATGGATGGACTAACCAATTAGCTGTTTGGTCTCGAAAATGTCAGAAAATATTGAAAAATGTGCATCAGAGTTTCCTCAAATGTGTTGTTTAGTCCACCAACAGAGAAAAACTGACTTTTTACTTAAAAAGATGCAACCAGAGAATAACTGACAGTTTTGGTGGAAAAAAACTGATGACTTTCGGTTGAACTGCAGGCAGTGTTTGAACAGAAATGGGGGCAAGAGACCAATTTAGAGCTCAGAAACTGTTGTAGTTTGAGACATTTAATGTGACTTGGTGTACAGGAGGATGTAGATGTTGATGCTAAAGTCGGTCGTCTCTGATTTGTTGCTACAACGATAGAAAAACACAATAAATCAACACTTTTTCTTGAACTGAGACGATGAGATCAACGGTACATTACTACATATTTTCAGCCACATGCTGCATTTACAAATACAGAGGGTGGCATCAGATTTTCATATTTACAATCGCAGCTAATTATATCAGAGGAAAGAAGAGACTAGAGTGGGCGAGATGATGAAAAACTGGATGTTGGAACAATAGTCTGAGAAAAATACAATAACAGAGACAGTCAGCTAACAATGTGTTTGTGTCTGTAGATGCAGAAACTGAAACTGGAGGTTTAGATAGAACAAGTCGAGTAAATAAATGAACATGGAGCAGGAGTGTAATGATTCAGTGGAACAAAAAATAAGTTCAATACTGTAGAGACCAGAGGACGCATCACTCAAACAGTTCATGCTGGCAAAGCAGGGAGCACTGTGGGAATTTAGCTAGAACGGGAACCATGACAAAGGCTACTGTGGTCTTTAATGACCTCCAACTACAACTCACATGTTTAAAATAAACTTATCTACAAAGTCAGAGTTCATATACCACAGTGGCATATGGAAGATACTTAAGCAGAGTTTGCATTGTGGGAGTTTAGCTAGCAATGGGCACCATGACAAAGACTTCTGGAATGCTAAATGACCTCCAACCAGAACTCAGGTTATTAGAAGTTTCTTCAAAGTTTGCATCTCTAACGTTCAACCACAAATTGTGCTTTTGCTTTATGACATTTGTTTGGCTGCGAACATAAACAAAGAATCGGGGTAAAGTTACCGCAGACTCTGATTAGTTTAGCTAGCAACGGGCACCATGACAAAGACTTCTGTGGTGCTAAATCTGATATTCACATCGATTGATCACAACTAGAGGTGAACAACACAAAACGGAATTTGATTGCATGTTTTTTATGAACTTTAGCAATAAAATATTTGTATTTTTTAAAGTAATATAGAAGAAAACTTATGTACACTAAAAAAAAACACTTGTGCTCAACAAAATAAAATAACGCAACAGTTTACATCAGTCTTTTTAAATTAAAACAACTTCTAATGAAATCATGTTCAACCAATAAATTATATTGAGTTAGAAGAATTATCTTTTCCTCTACAATTAGACTTAAATCACTATAATAATAACCGGAGGGAAATTAAGGCGCTACAGCAGCGTGGATATACAATAATTGAGTAAATAACAACATAGAATATTAGGGCATAAAGTGAAGGTAGAATAAATTAATTAAAATTTAATTAAAAATGTATACAATATAGAAAAAATCAACAGAATGCAGAAGAGTGACAGTATTTTTTTATTAAAAGGAATTATTAATTTTTGAAGGATTCGCAGCATAAACATAAAGTTTAAAGTTGATTTCTCATTAAAATTAGGTTGTTCCAACTTGTATTACACGCTATTTAAAAGGAATATTAAGTAATACGTCCCTAATTATGCAAAAAATGATGAACGCAAGTCTTTAACTTGGGTAATTAATAAAAACTAAGCTGCTCCAGTGTTACGTAAGAAAGGGAGGGGACTTAAAAACTTTTAAAAAGGTGAAGAAACGCAGAAATTTGAGTTTAAATTACACACAATATTAAGTTGATGCAATATTATTTAAACACATCTCATCAGAAATGATGTTTGCTATTTAAAAGTTTTACTTGAATCAGGGAATTAGAATTTTGTAGTTTGCAAACATGCGTTTAATAAAGTGTTTAACCTTGTGAATACCCTGAATAATCTCCTTTTCTGACTGATTTAAGCCCTTTAGATGCCCTGGGGGGCATTAAGACCAACACAAACACAGCCGGCTAAACACACATGTGCCCACACACACCGACATGTATGAAAATATTGATTTGTAAATGCGCTCAGAGTTGAGCCCTGTAACCTGCACGCGGCTATAATGCAGATTGAATGCATGGCGTTTGAAGGCCCACTTTAGTGGCCTGCAGCCTCCTACACGCTCACACTGCGGCGCAGGAAAAGACACGTGCAGACTCATGTTGCCATGACACTGTGTGGTAGTCAGAGCCGGAGACGGATTTATCTGCAAACATCCAAAATTAACATGTTGCTCAACGCAAACCTGGAAGCCAACCAGGAGATGGATGTAAACACCGAGTTATTTACCGCCTTCACACCAGCGTTATACATAAATACTGCAGGAAACCAGATTCTTACTGTCACAGATAATGCCGTCCAGGATGGATGGGTATTGAAATATAAAGATGACGAAGTAAGTTAGATATAACATCGTTTTTTTAATGGACAAGCAAGGATTAATGTGCACAAATGAGACGTAACAACAGGGATTCTGGAGCTCGTAACAGTCAAAGCTGCTCGTGTTCTATTGGATTTGAACCGTACATTTTTTACGTCTCTGTGTTGCACACAGAAACACTAATAGCAAAATTAATTTAAGAATTAACAGAAAAATACACAAATGTGGCAACGAATCGCTCATTTTAGCGTACAGAGTAAACAGTGCAACATATTTTAAATGCAAATGACAGGATTTTAAAAATCTTAATCTGTAATTTGTCTGATAAAAACTTAGACTTAGATGATGAAATGAATCCAACAAAAATCACTCGTTTCCAGCTAGAATACAGGGAGTCCTCGGTTTAGGACACAGCGTTTTATCAGAGCTGCTTACATGGAACTAGTTGATGGTCTGAGCGGATGAATACGTCGTCACGGAGCTATCAGACGGCTTTGTTTCCATTCTCTGGTTGTACGCCAGTAACTTTCTGTCCTTCATTATGGCTCCCAGTGTAAGTCAGACTCTTCTGATGCTGGAATAAAAGGAAAGCCGTCTCTGTGGAAGTGAAACTAGATATGATAAAATGCTTGGAACCGGGTGAAACGTGATATTGTGATGCATGTAATGGCTTTGTTTACATGTTCGCTGGAGTTATGACTTATGTTGTGCTGTAGGAACGGAACTCCAATGTAAGTCAAGGACCCCCTGTAGTCATTTAGCACATTAACAATGTCTAGACTAGGATTCATCATTCATTTGATGTTATCTTCATTGAAAAAAATGCTTTTCTCTCAAAAATAAGGAAATTTCTACGGGACAGTACACTTCTGAACGGTAGGGTATGTATGTTTTTGAAATAGGGGACAGTGGGGTAAGATGAGCCACCTCTTTGTTTCTAGAAGATGCATCAGTGAGCTACAATGTGAGGCTAAACTTTTAGCATGAAATTAGCTCTAAACTTTCTGGATGATGTGATTTTGTTAACATGGTGGCAGTGGGGTGAAGTTGACCTGTGATTATTGGTAAATAATGACATTACTGTCATTCCACATCATGTTTTTACATTTTAGAATCAAAAGTGATGTGACATTTTGATTTTGAGAGCAGTGGAAGACAGACAGGGCTTCAATTTCTCTGAATCACCCGCTACATATTTAGGTCACGTGATCCGGTATCCGTACATAACGTACACATGTAGAACACACGCCTGTGATTCTGTTTGTGGGTTCATCTATATTAAATGGACTCATTCTATGTTGCTGTGATTTCTGATCATCAATAACTAATAAACAAATGCTGCACTTCTGACATATGGGGGAATGGACAGCCTTGGAGGAGGACTGAGCTCTCTGAGTGCTTTTCTTGTTTTTACTGTAGCAGCACCTCTAGTATAAAGCAGCTCATCCTACCCCTTCTCCCCTGCTGTTTTCTGACCAATCTCATGCCAGCTCAGTGTCCGTTCTGCATGTTTTCTGATTTGTACATTTGTGCTGCAGCGCTGGAATTTCCTCCAGGAGATCAATAAAGTAACAAATCTGTTTAGAAACATAGAAACGTAAATGCACTAAGACTCATAAAAACACATCTTCACCGATTTGTGCAGGAAAAATAAAAGTGTTAGCCGACACACTGATCCGTGTTTGCAGGGAAGCAACGAATGACTGGAACATTTGTTTTATATACAGAAACTAGCAGCAGAGATTCCGTTTCCTGTTCACAGATCTGTAACCCTGATGTCTGATTGTGGGAGCGTCCGGCTGCAGATTGTAAAAATGTCTGGAGAACAACTTCTTTCTTTATCTGCAGAAGCAGGTGGAGAAAACAAACCCAGAGTATCATCAGAATCATGTGCATTGATTTAGATTGTAGGCTGAAGTCACTTCTGTGGTCAGAAGCTTCATGAACCGGAGCATCCTGATGAAACACTTTGATGTCTGTCAGCACTAAACAGCCGTTAAGGTGTTCGCTGTGAGATGGAGCCTTCGAGGAAACTCCCACAGCGCTGGTGGGAGGATTTCTCACGGGTGGATTCAGTTCAGGATCTTCCTGCTTCACTCGCATTCACAAAGTGAACATCGGCAGTTTAGTGAAGCCCGTTTATGGCAGTTTGGGGAGCAAAGATTTCTCAAATGAACGTCTTTTCTCCATGAATAATTTAGGAGTGAACAGAACTGCAACCTGACCGAAGCTCTTAGATACAGATAAGATACAAACAGCAGATTAATTAGGAATTAAGACTCAATTTTGGCCAATTTCAATTGAGAACGTTGGTTTTAAAGGAGCAGAAGCATTAAAACTGACTCTCAGTTGAATTTATGCTCCTATCAACATATTGCTGCATTGTACTGCAGCAGGAATTAGAGGGAGGAAATCCTGCAGCTGCAGCCAAATACAATAAAAAGGCTGAGATTCACCACTGAGACAATCCTGAATAGAAATCTATGGGAAGATTCTGTACTGCCAAAAAATGGTGGTTGTATAAAAGATTTTTCATCTGCTTTAAAAACATCCATCCAATCCTGTTGTTGCACGCAAGATTCGTGTCCTGAAACTGTGCACATACACAATAAAAGCATAACCTGCAGGAAAAAACTCTTTTAAAGACCTGTTTTTGTGGGAAAATCACCAAAAACTGGAAGCAGGTTTTATAAGATTTGATTGGTGATGCTACACGTAACCTTTAGAATTGTGACGCTGCCAAGATGGCTGCTGGTTGGAGAGACCTGCTGCTGTAATTATAAGAGTTTCTGCTAATTCAAAGTGGAAAAGGAGGAGAAAAGGTAAAGGAGTTGCTCATTACTCAACATAAAACCTGTATAGATGCAAATGAAACTGACAAAAAGCAAAACGATGCTACAACAACCCTTTATGATCCCCAGGAGAAGCTGGAAACCATTGCTGGTTGACAGAACATCTGGAATGAGCTGCTTAGTCCCACCAGACTCTAGCAAAGAGGAAGAAGATAAATGGACATTTTCTTCTGTATTACCTTAGTTTTAGTTTTTTTCCCCTGGTCCAATCAGAGTCTTTTAGCGTATTTAGTATCTGCCCATACAGAGTCCCAAACCAATCACATTTTCCAAGATAGAAGCTGGAAAAAAACTAGGACAGACTTTAGGGTCTGAACTTAACCAAGCTTCTAACAGGAAGTTATCGCTGTGAAAGTGTCAACCAGAGGGACGTCTTACTCTGCTGCCACGAATAAGTGAAAGAAAACTGAGTTTTACAGAGTTGTTCTAATGCAACAGTTACAATGAACAACATTAAAACCACCTGCCTGATCTTGTGTAGACCTCCTCCTGCTGCCAAACTCTGGACCTCTGGAGACGTCCTGGGATGTCCAGCACCAGACTCTGGTCCTGGTGGCGCCCTGGTGCTTCATTCAAGTGGGATCTGGGGAGTTTGGAGCCCAAATCAACACCTCAGGCTCTTTGTCGTGGTCCTCGAACCATTCCTGAGCAGCATTGTGAGGTGCTGATGAAGGTGTATCTGCAGTGGAACACGAGGATACTGAATATTAAAGCTATATCACACGAATAAAAGCAGCAAAATGTTGATCACTTCAGCTGCCAGTGGTTTTAATGTTCTGGCTGATTAGTGGACAGAAACAGTTTATTTTCAATATTTTATTTTCAGGACAACTTTCTTGTAATCTTATACTTTTGTTTGTAGTCAGCTTCATCATCTGTCTGCAACCCAAACTACAAACACAGATTATTAAATTAAAGCTGGATTTTATTTATTTTTTATCCTTCCAGAAACCGTGTCTTAATTTGCTGCAGGAATCTGCAAACGTTTCCGATGTACACACGACTCAAGACACTCCTACTGCCCACACACTCGCACAAACAGAGGCGCACATGTGCACCGACACACACACACACACACACACACACACACACACACACACACACTTGTGCACACACACCAGTCTTCAGCAGCAGAGCTTATATAAGGCAGAGTGGGAGGCTGGGAGCTATTTCAGGCCCAGAAAAGACGTAAGTGTGCGTGAGAGTGTGTGTTCGTAGTGTCCATATGGTGGGTTAGTGTGTGTGTGTGTGTGTGTGTGTGTGTGTGTGTGTGTAGGCCTGCTGTAGGGACTAGCAGGACTGTGATTCAGTGGGTTTTATAAGCAGGCAGGTTTGAAGGGAAGTTTGGCAGCATCTCAGTGCCTACGATGTTCAGTCACACCCTGAAGCTGCACATTCAGAAGCTCCCACAGAGCCCAACGCAACTGGAAAGAGAAAAAAAGCCTCGGTGTTTGTTTATTTTTTATTTATGGAGGACGTCAGGTGCATCCGGATGTTCAGCAGCAGCTTCCTTCTAGGTTCTAATGAGAACGTCTCAAGAAGAAGCAGCAAAGCTCTGAGAAAATGTCCTGAAAACGACTTTCTACTGAAGATGTCAACAAAACTGTCTGCAGCCTCTTCTGGACACAGAATAAACATCCCTGCTAATTTATCAATGCAGTTTTTAATGCTGAGAGCACCAGGAATAACTACGAATGAAACTCTGACATATAAACCAAACTTTTTGTACAAATGAAATGCAACACATCGTGGTTCAAACATAAAAAGCAAATAAAAATGCAGTAAAACAGTAGAAACAATATCAACGTTCATGTTATTAATGAAGGTTTAAAACACTCAGAACTGAGGAATCTGTTAGAAATAACATCTGCACTGAGACATGAGACAAAAGTCATTCTTTGGTATCACTGTGTAATCCCAGCACTTCTAATTTATGATTATTTGGCTGAAAAGGAGTAAAATACTTAAATAAATGATTGATAATGCAGTTCAATTGAATATTACGGTCATTTTTGGGAGACGAGGTTAAAAAAGTGTGAATAACTGAGCAGAAATACATGAAGAACCTGATGGTAAAGCTTCATGTACAGCAGTAAATAAAGACATAATAAAGCTTCTGCTGGAATCTTCTGTCCAACCCGTCCTATTAGTTGCTCAGGAAGGATAACAAAGAGTCTCCAGAGATTTTTCCTTCAGCTCTGGAGGATCTCTGACCCAAACATCTGCTGACATCAGACCTGAAGTTTGTCCTTGTTAGTGAGATTCATTCTGTCTGCGAAGCCGTCAAGTGGAAAAGAAACGTTCGGACGCTTCGTCTTAAAGTCAACGAATCATCTGTTGGACGGATTCTTTCAGCAGCAACTTTAAAAACACAAGTTGTCAAAAGTAGAAGGTCCCTGGAGACGATTCTTCAACCTCAACTTGTCAAGAATGGAAGAACAATTAAGGTTCAACGCTCATTAGAAGACGGACAGTAAGGAAGTAAATATAAAAAGAAACATCACCTTTATTTACAGAAATAAACCTCCCTCTAATGAGCGCAGGAATCGGTTTGTTCCCGCAGATGCAGATCTGCGCTTCAGAATCTTCTTCTTTGAATTATTCAGCCACTAAAGGCCACAGAACCGAGCCGGCACACAGCTCTAATGAAGCTGCTGGGAGGGAAGTGGAGGAGCTGAAAAGGTTCCAGCGTCTTCGGTTCCTGGAGGATAATCAGCAGCCGAGGAAGAAGCGACCTCCCGAGGAGTTCGGCTGATCAGGTTTATTGATCCTGCAGCAGTTAATAATCTGATGGAGGCAACGAGCTGCTGCATCATGATCACCATGTTAGCGGATGTTTCTCACTGTTTACTGACAATAACAGAAAATCATTCACTGTTCAAGGTTTTTAATTAGAAACTTTTAACCCTCCTGTTGTCCTCATTTACAGGCACCAAAAAATATTGTTTCCTTGTCTGAAAAAATTCAAAACTTCAGCAAAAAAAAATACCCAAATCTCTGAAAATTTGCAAAACCTTCAGGAAGAAAATTCCAATAATTCCTTGAAAGTTTCCCTGAAAAGTTTTATTTTAAAAAATTCCCCAAATTTGGCAAGAAAATTCTTAAATATTTTCAAAAAATGAGTAAAAATCTTCCAAAAAATCCTGAAAATATCTAAAGTGATTCCATATATATCAGTAAAACTTCTAAGATTTTCTTTAAGAACATTCACATAAAAATTTTTGATTTTTTTAGTGAATGTTCTTAAGAAACATTTTTGAAACATTTTTTTCCACTAAAAAATGTTCAAAAATTTCCCAAACATGTTGAAAATGTGGACATCAGAAGTTTTACTGTGAAAATATATATTTTTCCCACATTTTCAAACTTTAAAAAGGGTCAATTCTGACCTGCAGGACGAAACGAGGGTTAAACTATTTCACAGATTTTCCCTTATTTATGAAGCTAACAGCTAATGTTTAGTAGAATGAAGCATAAATTGTTAAAATGAGGCCAAAAGGGTTGCTAATGTGTATATTTTAAAGATATTAATATGTTCTTTCACACTATTTCATTGCATTTAAATCTACTAGTAATATTTTTTACAGATATTTCCTGGAAATTTAAAGTAACATTTTATAGATATTAACGGCTGAAAAATGGCAAATAATAAGAATAATATTTATGTTATTTCACGCATTTCCCCAATTTTATAAAGTTAATATTTAGCACAATTGCAGAAAAAGTAAAAATTTACCCACTGTAAAAAAAAGTCTGGTCAAAACTGTAACTACTACTTTAAATCTACTCATAATATTTTTACACATATTTACTGGAATTTCCAGTGATATTTTATGTATATTAAGGGCTGAAAAATGGTCAATAATAAGAGTAATATTTAATTGTGATTTTACATATTTTCCTTGTTTTATTAAGCTAACAGCTAACATTTAGTGAAATTGTAGAAGAAATTATTCATTATTAAGAATAATTAATGTACACATTACAAATGTGTATTTTATAAATACTAATATGTTCTTTCACATTATTTTACTGCATTTAAATCTACAAAAAATATTTTTACAGATATTTTCTGCTAATTCAAAGTGATTTTTTATATTTAGGGCTGAAAAATGGTAAATAATAAGAATAATATTTAGTTGTCATTTTATATATTTTCCCTGATAATATCTGGTAAAATCACAGAAAAAATATTAATTTAGATGTTGACTGAAAAACAAACAAAAAACAGACCAAAAATGTGAAATAATGTCCAGATCAAAATCTTTCTTTTACAATGTTTAACCATAAAATTATACTATTTTATAGATAAACCAAGAAAATCATTATTTTACAGACATTTGCTGTTATTTCATTAAAAAATGTATATCGAGGATTATTTTACAGATGTTCCCTGTTATGTTAAATTACAGATAAGATCTAGTAAAGTTACAGAAAGCAATTACATGTTGACTGAAAAAGAAAGCTAAAAACTACATAATGCTGGAATCAAATGTTTGCTGTTATTTTCATCAATTTTTAAACGTTTTACCTTCCACCAGGTTTTCACTTTTTAAAAAATATTTTTACAGTGAAGTGTGAATTTTTCTTTAATTTTTACAATTGTTTTTTACTATTAATTATTCTGCCATTTATTTTCATGTTCACCAAATGTCACAAAATAATGAGAAATGACTCCTGACATCAAGGAGATGACTTCAAATGTCTTTTGCCCGACAAAGAGTGAATAATTTAACAACTTAATGCGGTTGTGAAATTTCTGTCACTTGATCAAAGATCCAACAGTTAATATTCAGAAGGGGAATAAAGACTTTATAAGAGATTTTCCTAAACAAATAAGAGCGATAATTTAACTTCCTCTCACAAAACAGAAGAGAAACAGCCATGAATTCAGTTTCATTATTAAAATCAAGCTGAATACAACGTTAATCACAATCAAACACTCAAATATCTCAAAGACAAAAGACCAATACATCAACCGGATCCAAAGAAACACGAAGAACAAATGATTCTAATTCAGCATCCTGATGAGGAAAATCAAAAGCTCCTTAATTAAGAAACAACTTCTGAATATTGTTGGTTGTAGAAATGATCATTTCACGTTATTTTACTTCAGCTCTTTTTTTGGCTTCATTTAGGTTCAGTTTTGACAGGTTTGAGTGAGTTTTTCAGAGGTTTGGGTGAGTTTCGATCAGATTTTGGTGAGCTTTTCTGATGTTTAGGTGTGTTGTTGAGGAGCTGAGGAGGTGATCTGAAGCTGGTATGAAGATAAAACATCCTGAACTAATTTAGAAATTAAATTTACCTCAAGCAGGATCCAACATAGATGCAGACATCAGAGCAGCCAGAGACATTGAGGAATCAGGTTTATCCAGTAGATTCTTCAGGATCCAGGAAACTTCAACATCCATCTGGTTCTGGTTCCAAACTGTTTACTTCAATACATCAAACGTTCAAGCAAAAATGAGCAGAGACTGGACTAGAGCCTCATTTTTTTCCAGCTCTCATGTTGTCCTCCATGCTTTCTGCTTCCTTTGTTAGCAGCTAACAGGTGAGTCTGATTTATGACATCACTTCCTGCCTTCACTTCCTGTCCAGGTGGGAAAAAAAAAACATGATTCTGTCCGTTTTATTTTTCCTTTTTGATCAATATTCTAGAGAAAGTAGCAGCGTAGATTTACATTTATGGCAAAAAAGGGGAATCTTTTCATGAGCTTCTTTGTGTATTTAGTGTTTCTGAGGTCTGACTGGACGCATCGGTCCTGCTGCTGCTGCTGCTGCTGCATCTTTAATCCTCTGCTTTCTGCCTTCAGATGGATCAGCTGCCAGATTTGTGTTTCCTGAGATTAAACATGTTTGACGGAAAACAGCCACACACAGACGGGAGCAGATTTTCTGTTTTTAATCAGAAATCATTGGTTTACAAAACTGACAATCGATGATTAGGTGGACGCTGAGAAAATAGAAGCTCTGTGGACAGTCTGAGGGTGAGCGTGGGCGGACCGACCTGCCCGGTGGCAGATCTGCCGCCGTAGTGTTGCGATAAACCATCTGGGGCCTCCGAGTGTCATCGCCATGGCGACTCCTAAACGGCTGTCACGGCTACTTGGTTCCAGAGCTCCCAGCATCCGTTAGCCACGGCCCATCAGGGTCTCTGTTCCCTGCTTCGTTCTGCCGCCGCTGATCACGGCGTTCTGGTGTTCAGCACCTGGACCGTCTTCCGGCCATAGTGCCAATAACTGTACCCGGAGGCTGCTGTGGTTACCGCGGTAACGTACCTGCAAAACAACACACCACACAGAACTTAAATTATTGTGTTTCTTTATCATTTCCTCAACAGAACAGCCAGGGTTAGGAGCAGAGCGATGTCAAAAATCTAAAATAACAACACAGAACGTCAAACCGTCATTCTGACAGGACCAGATGTTTCAGTTTGTTACATATAAAAACCTTCTTTGTCTTTTCCCCTTTATTTATTAACATATTTCTTTTCCTTATTGACTATTACTACTTCTAGTGTTGTCTGTGGTTTTACCCTCTTTTCTCCTTTATTCTACTTCTTCAGAATAATTGTGCAGAAACGGTAACTCTGAGTTCAGACCAACAGATGGAAGAGGAAGAGCGAGTTTTTAGAGAAAGCATCACAAAATCTCAAACTACAGGAAGAAATAATTCTCTAATCTTCTAAAATCTTCTTGTGCAATTTCAGTTTAACCCTCCTGTTGTCTTCATTTACGGGCACCAAAAAATATTGTTTCCTTGTCTGAAAAAAAATCCAAAAATTCAGAAAAAAAATCCCCCAAATTTCTGAAAATTTGGGGGAAGAAAATTCCAATAATTCCTTAAAAGTTTCCCTTAAACGTTTTATTTGAAAAAAATTCCCCAAATTTGGCAAGAAAATTCTTAAATATTTTCAAAAAATGAGTAAAAATCTTCCCAAAAAAAAAAATCCTAAAAATATCTAAAGTGATTCCATATATATCAGTAAAACTTCCACTATTCTCTTAAGAACATTCACATAAAAATCAACCAAAATCCAGCGAAATTCACTGGATTTTGGTTGATTTTTTTAAATGAATGTTCTTAAGAAACATTTTTAACATTTCTTTTTTTCCACCAGAAAATGTTCAAAAATTTCCCAAAAATGTTGAAAATGTGGACATCAGAAGTTTCACTGTGAAAATTTGATTTTTTTCCCCACATTTTCAAACTTTAAACGGGTTAATTTTGACCCGCAGGACGACACGAGGGTTAAGATGAACATTTGCACCAAACGACGTCTAAGACAGACAGTGCACTGGGCATGCTCTTTGTTTTTTTTGATTGTTAAACATAAAGTGTTAATTTATGACACATTTTTCAGTGATTTCTGGACCGTCTGGCTTTTTAAATGATGCATTCACTGATGTTTTCCTACTGGCTGGAACAAGCAGTCGGTTTCCTCCAGCAGGTGGGTGTCGGGGTTGAAAGTGTGATTACGATTCTAAGGACCGTTTGAATTATGAGGCGTGTCATGATGTCAGTCGGTTCAACAGTCGGCTGGAGGAGAAATCTGCATAAAAAAGTGGGTTTCTGTGTTTGTCTGGAAACAAGTCGACACTCTTCACCTGAACAAACATCATTTATGAGCTCCACTCGGATGAATCCTTTTAATTATTTACTAAAAGGAAAGCGGGACGTCATGGATGTGAAGGTGAAGTGACTATTCACATGTAGCATTAATGTGTATTCTTACCATAAACACTGCAGTAGGACGCTGTCTGTGTACTGGAAGACTGGAGCAGCCAGAGAAGCTGCAACCAGGCACAGCTGGATGGCTGTGTTCACCTGGAAAACACACACATTAAATACGTTAAAAGACAAAAACAGAGCCACAGAAATGTTTAACATTCACAAGCTTGTGGTTGATAAATTAATGACTGCTAATGATGCACAATATTCTCTTTGAGGACAGCAGAGAATAAATTATGAATATAAAAAGACAGAATAACACCAGAAAACGAATATTTTGTGTTGAGTTTAACTTTCAGGGTAATGTTTTGTGTTTTATGGCTCTTATCCAGGTAGTTTTCTCCTGACTAGAACCTTTTTTGTGTCGTATCGACTCTCAGATCTACGTTGCTTTGGATAAAAGACTGCTAAATGCTACACTAAACTGCAGAATTGGAGGTAAAGCTACTTGCTGGTGCAACATTTCAAGGAAAATCTTTGTCACTGGCCTGAAAAACTTCATTTTTTTCACAAAGCTAGAAATTTCTTTGGATGAAAAATGATCCCAACATTTCATAGCTGCAGTGAAGATTTGAAGAAATCACCTCTTTATGATCAGGATGTTTAGAAATCCAGTTTCTTGTGTACGACTGTGAAACAAATGAAACATCACATTTTTAACTAAACGCCTCAGTAGACTCTAAAGCTGTGACTCATTCATTTGCATGTTGTTTGTGTGCATTTATGCAAACAAAATAAATATTTTTTCATTATCAACCCTCTGAATTTTAAGATGTTTTTGCCTCTTTCGAGAACCTTTAGTCTCCTTGTGGACTGCTTTTTTAATGCAACATAAACCATGAAACAAATCATAGAAAACTGGAATCAGCATTGTTTTACTTCCTACATTTTTAATTAGATTTCATATTTGTTTCCTCATTGCTCTGTGTAAACACTGCCTGCAGTTCAGCTGAAAACTATCTGAATTTTTCATACGTAACCGTTAGTCTCAGCTGAGTCCATCATGGCTTCATGGCTGTACAGAGGAAAGCAGAATTTGTGGTTTTTTACATAATCTGATTACCAGAAACTGTTTATTTCCGGTGAATTTTTAAACGACACATGTAGAATTATGTGATTTTGATGAAATATCACAATTTTAAGCTCAGTTTTGGTTTATTTTCCAGATCGGAAACTTGAAAATGCTACAATTTTACCAGTTTCTACAGTTTCTAGCAGATTAATGGTGTCATTTTGGCCTTTTTGTTTTCAAAGCTAACACACCTTTCAAATGTGCTGGTGGGATTTAGGGTCTAAAGGTTATTTATTAAGTTATGAGCATCATATGTGAGATAAATAAACTGTAAGCGTTTCAGAAATAATGCAGCACATTTGCACAAACATGGTATAAATGAGTGACAGGACGAGTTGCTGCTTAAAAGTTTTACATTTAAATTCTCAAAAATCATTTGAAGAGTCACTTTCAGTTGAAATGTGAGAGTTATTGATTAGAAATGTAGAATGTATCTGGGTTAATGCAGAGGAAAGTTTCTGTGTTTTTGTCCCAAACTTTACTGAACTAAATGAAATTTCAGCTGGCTGCTCCTGATCCATGAAGAGGAAAATCTGAAGTGGACACTCATGATATCAGGAGCTGTGAGAACCTTTTCACTGCTGTTAAATCTGCTCTTCAGTCCGCTGAAGCACTAAATGTTGGGAGTGGGAGGAACGCAGCTCACCTTGCTGAAGAGTGTGGGCTTGAGCTGAGCCGTGGTGTAGCAGGGGTTAAAAAACTTACTGAGGGTCACCTGCAGGAAAAAAAGGTTTAGAGTACATCCAGAAAACACAGTAATAACACAGGTTATTTATAGAGAGCTCATTCTGGCAACAAAAGATGCTTCGCATGAATAAAAAAAGCTTGGAGAATAGAAAAAAACAAAACATATGAAACCCTCAAACCTAGAGTTAGTTAAAGGTGACCTGTGGAGACTCCTGGTATTTAAATAATAACATTCATGTTGTTCACCAAAACCTAAACAAACCAAAAACTCTTCAGAATTTAACCTCAGCCATAAAATTAAACATAATTTATGACGAAACACGAGACGATTACTTTGGGTTTTTACAGGTAATCCAACATTTCACTCTAACAGGGAAGTTTAATCAGCTCTGTTCACTCCAAAAAGAAACAAATATCCTCTCATTGCTCTCTTACAATCTGGTTAGATTGCCATGGCAACTGATGCTAAGGAGCTAGATCTCCATGGCAACTGATGCTGAGGACCTAGATCTCCATGGCAACTGATGCTGTACAGCTAGATCTCCATGGCAACTGATGCTGTACAGCTAGATCTCCATGGCAACTGACGCTTTGGAACTAGATCACCATGGCAACTGATGCTGAGGTGGTAGATCTCCATGGTAACTGATGCTCAGGAACTAGATCTCGATGGTAACTGATGCTTTGGAACTAGATCTCCATGGTAACTGATGCTGTGGAGCTGTATCTCCATGGTAACTGATGCTGTGGCGCTAGATCTCCATGGTAACTGATGCTGTGGAGCTGTATCTCCATGGTAACTGATGTTGCACAGCTAGATCTCCATGGTAACCGATGCTGTACAGCTAGATCTGCATGGTAACTGATGCTGTACAGCTAGATCTCCACGGTAACTGATGCTCAGGAACTAGATCTCGATGGTAACTGATGCTTTGGAGCTAGATCTCCATGGTAACTGATGCTCAGGAACTAGATCTCCATGGTAACTGATGCTGTGGAGCTGTATCTCCATGGTAACTGATGCTGCACAGCTAGATCTCCATGGTAACCGATGCTGTACAGCTAGATCTCCATGGTAACTGATGCTGAGGCGGTAGATCTCCATGGTAACTGATGCTGAGGAGCTAGATCTCCACGGTAACTGATGCTGTACAGCTAGATCTCCATGGTAACTGATGCTGAGGCGGTAGATGTCCATGGTAACTGATGCTGAGGAGCTAGATCTCCACGGTAACTGATGTTGCACAGCTAGATCTCCATGGTAACCGATGCTGTACAGCTAGATCTGCATGGTAACTGATGCTGTACAGCTAGATCTCCACGGTAACTGATGCTCAGGAACTAGATCTCGATGGTAACTGATGCTTTGGAGCTAGATCTCCATGGTAACTGATGCTTTGGAACTAGATCTCCATGGTAACTGATGCTGTGGCGCTAGATCTCCATGGTAACTGATGCTGTGGAACTAGATCTCCATGGTAACTGATGCTGAGGAGCTAACATGGTCCAGGTTCTGTTCAGAGTTTCGGATTTAAATCGGCTGTAAGAAGCGTCTCCATTTAACAGAATGTTTACTGGTGATTGTTTATGAAACAGAATGACTGGCTAAATGTCAGCTGACCAGAGCGACCAATCAGAAATATTTTTTGTTTACCGTGACGTAATCAGACTCACCGGTGGAGGAACAGTCTTATATCTGACCCAGAAGACGGCAGCGATCAAACCGATGTCTCTGAAGATCACCAGAGCTGTCAGTGGAGCTGAAACACAAAACAACACTTATTAATGATTTTATACCATTTTATAGCACATAAAATACTATTTAACTGTGTGTTAACTCTCTGAACCCCAAACTGTAAAAACTGAGAGAATCAGTGGATTTTTAACTTTCCGACGGTCCCTGAACTGCTCATGTGATGTCCCTTTTGGTTGGAAAAGTCTAAGCTTACTTTCACTTTATTTCATGTGTCTTATTTGAAAATTCTGCAAAAATAAACCGCTTGCTCTATCCGGATTCTGTAAAAAATAAAAAAATTCTGGACTTCTTGCCGCAACCATGAGGTCATCAGTGACTCAGCTGGGACCAACAGTCATGTGATAAAAATTCTGATGGTTTTCGGCTGAACTGCAGGCAGTGTTTCCACAAGTCACTCTTACATGGACACAATGAAGAAAAACGACCCACAGTTCAGGCTTAAAGTGTAGTTCAGAGGGTTAGAAAGCACTGAAACTCACCTGGTATGAGCTCAGCGTAGGTGAGACTGACGTATAAAATACTGATGAGGATTTTGTCGGCCAGCGGGTCCAGAGCGCTGCCCAACGCCGACTTCTGAGTGGGCCACGTTCTGGCAATGTAACCGTCCAACTAAGACAAAGAAGCAGAAATAAACATAATAAATAAATCATAATGAAAGAGATGAAAGTCTAGAGTTGTGAAAGTTTTACAAAGATCAGAATCAGGTTTTAACTAACAGATATCAATTCAAACCTAAGTCTGACCCTTTGTTTATGTCCACTATCACACTGATGTTGTGTTTTTGAATAACTTTCCTAATAAATGCAGCTTCATGAATCACTAGAAGATTCACTTTAGATGTATTGGTCATTCGTTCTGTGTCTACCTTGCTGGGAACGCGATCCTCGTTAATCCAGGCCTGTTTTAACATTTTTGGAGGTCATTAAGAGTCTCAGAAGTCTTTGTCATGGTGTCCCTTTACTAGTTAAACTTCTACAATAGTCTCTGTTTGCCAACATGAATGTCTGCCTCTTCTAGTCATTACATTATTGTATTAAAAAGGCAGCAGCTCCACCTGGTGGTTTAATATGGTAGTGCAGCTAATCTACAACACTGTGTTTTATCTCTGTAAATAGTATCATATGGGCACATATCAATGTTTAAAATGACTTGGATTTTTGATTGGGAGCAAATAAAACCTGATCTGAACATCTGTAGAAAATAAAGGTCAAAAGGTTGACTGCAGATCAGGACAAAATTAGTCCTATTTCAAACATTTAACTGTCTTAATGTGCAGAAAATGTGTCTGGATTTTTAATAGAAGCACAGCAAATCAAAATGATCTGAACAAAGTGTTTTATTTTTTTAAATTTGTGCTTAACTGGCTCAGCATTTTATTTTTATGTCCATTATTAGCAAGTTTGGCAGTTTAATTTATTCCAGAGGGACTGATTGTTAGCATAAGGCATTAGAGAGTAGCATGAGCTTTAGACATGAAAAATCTATAAACAATAATAATAATAATAATAATAATAATAATAATAATAATAATAATAAATAAAAAAATACAGAAAGGTAAAAATATTGAAAATATTGCACGTATTGAGTATAGAATTACAAATACCATAACATAAATGCACACAGGTAACAAAAATAAACAACTAAATAAGTAAATACTGCACACACCTGTCAAAGTGTCCTAATTTACCCTAAATAACACACAGGAGCATCTCATATTATTACAATACAGTAGAAGAAGTTCAATATTTTGCATCAGATGTTGCTCAAAGTGAAATTTGTATACATTTTAGAGTCATTGCACTTTAACAAAAATATTTTAAGCCATTATTTGTTGTAATTTTGATGATAACAGCTTACAGCTCATGAAGCCTTTATCGACAGATAGATTAGATTAAACCTTTATTGATCCCACAGTGGGGAAATCTATGAAATACTGCAGAAAAAGACAGAAAAACAGCACAAAAAAGAGCACCGCACAGATATAAATAGATGCTTTCTCCTTTAAGAGAAGAAATATAAATGTTTAGAGTGTTAAAGAAAAAACTATGAAAAATAAAATGATAAAAAATATATATTTTTTTATATATATATATAATTATTTAAACTAATATATGACTTATAATATATTATTATAAAATGATTCATTTATTATAATAATATGATATATACCTGTATTAAGTGTAAATAAAATCACCCACTGCTGTCATGCATTTTATTTTCAGTAAGTCCAAAGTTAAATGTGTATTCAGGTGTGTTCCTACAGGTGTGTTTGTGGACTCAGGTGTGTGTTTTACCAGGTCGGTGGCTCCAGCCAGAGTGAACAGAGCCAGACTGAGGTGAAAGTGCTGCTGGACGATCAAATGACCCAGAAATGGAGCCAACAGGATCCGACTCAAACACAGCAGGTTGGGGATCGTCCAGGGGTTCTCATACTGCAGGGACACACAAAATACAGCAGAGGCAGTATTTAGGAACAACAACACAGGTACAACAGTATCAGCCTGTAAAGATAAGACAAATATTTATTATTCGTTGCCGAGTCACGACTGTATAATGAAATTTGAGTCTCATCCACATTGGTGCTAAAAAAAAAAAAAAAAAGACATGAAACTGTCAAAAGACAAACATTATAAACATCTATTAAAACAAATGATGTGCAGAATAAAAAAAATAATGAAAAAGCAGAGAAATGCAGAGTAAACATGAAAGTTTTCTAAGTGATTCTGATTTAACCCTCATGTCGTCCTGCGGGTCCAAACTGACCCGTTTTAAACTTTGAAAATGTGGAGAAAAAATATATTTTCACAGTGAAACTTCTGATGTCCACATTTTCAACATTTTGGGGAAATCTGAGAACATTTTTGGGTGGAAAAAAAAGAAATATTAAAAATGTTTCTTAAGAACATTCACATAAAAATCAACCAAAATCCAGAGAATTTCACTGGATTTTGGTTGATTTTTATGTGAATTTTCTTAAGAAAATATTAGAAGTTTTACTGATATATATGGAATCACTTTAGATATTTTTAGGATTTCTTTGGAAGATTTTTACTAATTTTTTGAAAATATTTACAAGAATTTTCTTGCCAAATTGTGCATATTTTTTTAAAAATAAAATTTTTAAGGGAGACTTTTAAGGAATTATTGGAATTTTCTTCCTGAAGGTTTTGCAAATTTTCAGAAATTTTGGGAATTTTTTTGCTGAATTTTTGGATGTTTTTCAGACAAGGAAGCAATATTTCTGGTGCCTGTAAATGAGGACAACAGGAGGGTTAATTTTAAGTGAAGACATAATAATTTTACAAACTAAATGCGTGTTTCTGTTCATGTAAAACCTATTTAAATGTGTTTTTAATGTTGACAGAGAACCTTTTAGAAGGGTTTAAACTTTAAATTTAAAAAACAACTCATCAGTCTGACTTCAAGTGTGTTTAAACATTATTTACTGTATTTTATTGTAATATTGTCATTTTATTCTATTCATATATCTTGTTAATGTAATTTATTCTGTTTTTAAATCTACTCATGATTATTTTATTCCATGTTTTGTCCTTATGTTTTTTATATGCCTTTATTTCACTCTCTGTTTGTTTTAATCTTATTATCGGCTTATCAGTCGTTGGAGAACTTTGAACTGAAGTAAAATGTATGAACGGCGCTGTCTAAATAAAGTTTAATGAATTTATTATCTTTTATCAGTGAATTCTAGCTCATGTACAGGACTTTGAGCTGCACTGCTGTCATTTTAAGTCCTTTGATTTTTATGCTTTGTTACTTTACATACTTTATGCATCTTTTATTTAGATTGTTGTTGAGGTACTTTTGTTTATTTCTGTACCACCAGTAATACTACATTATATTACTCTGTACATGTACCACAGTAATACTACATTATATTACTCTGTACATGTACCACAGTAATACTACATTATATTACTCTGTATACGTACCACAGTAATACTACATTATATTACTCTGTATATGTACCACAGTAATACTACATTATATTACTCTGTATACGTACCACAGTAATACTACATTATATTACTCTGTACATGTACCACCAGTAATACTACATTATATTACTCTGTATACGTACCACAGTAATACTACATTATATTACTCTGTACATGTACCACAGTAATACTACATTATATTACTCTGTATACGTACCACAGTAATACTACATTATATTACTCTGTACATGTACCACAGTAATACTACATTATATTACTCTGTATACGTACCACAGTAATACTACATTATATTACTCTGTACATGTACCACCAGTAATACTACATTATATTACTCTGTATACGTACCACAGTAATACTACATTATATTACTCTGTACATGTACCACCAGTAATACTACATTATATTACTCTGTATACGTACCACAGTAATACTACATTATATTACTCTGTATACGTACTACAGTAATACTACATTATATTAGTCTGTACATGTACCACCAGTAATACTACATTATATTACTCTGTATACGTACCACAGTAATACTACATTATATTACTCTGTATACGTACCACCAGTAATACTACATTATATTACTCTGTATACGTACCACCAGTAATACTACATTATATTACTCTGTATACGTACTACAGTAATACTACATTATATTACTCTGTATACGTACCACAGTAATACTACATTATATTACTCTGTACATGTACCACCAGTAATACTACATTATATTACTCTGTATACGTACCACAGTAATACTACATTATATTACTCTGTACATGTACCACAGTAATACTACATTATATTACTCTGTATACGTACCACAGTAATACTACATTATATTACTCTGTACATGTACCACAGTAATACTACATTATATTACTCTGTATACGTACCACAGTAATACTACATTATATTACTCTGTACATGTACCACCAGTAATACTACATTATATTACTCTGTATACGTACCACAGTAATACTACATTATATTACTCTGTACATGTACCACCAGTAATACTACATTATATTACTCTGTATACGTACCACAGTAATACTACATTATATTACTCTGTATACGTACTACAGTAATACTACATTATATTAGTCTGTACATGTACCACCAGTAATACTACATTATATTACTCTGTATACGTACCACAGTAATACTACATTATATTACTCTGTATACGTACCACCAGTAATACTACATTATATTACTCTGTATACGTACCACCAGTAATACTACATTATATTACTCTGTATACGTACTACAGTAATACTACATTATATTACTCTGTATACGTACCACAGTAATACTACATTATATTACTCTGTACATGTACCACCAGTAATACTACATTATATTACTCTGTATACGTACCACAGTAATACTACATTATATTACTCTGTATACGTACCACCAGTAATACTACATTATATTAGTCTGTACATGTACCACCAGAAATACTGCACTGTTTTCATTATTTATTAATACTTTTCTGTATATATAGTTTTTGTACTTGAAAGTTATTGGATGTTTGTGTTTCCATGGAGACCAATAGTGACCTGGTTTAAAGGACCACCTGTTGCATCTGTGTTGTTGTTGTTGTTGTTTACAGGTAACTCTGTCCACCTGTGAAACGTCACTGAGGTGCGTCAGTTTCCTCACCAGCTCTTTGAACTTGAACAGTCCTTGTCCCGGTACCGGTCCGGTCTCCCCCCGCTGCTCCACCGGGACGCTCTCCGGTGTCTCCTCGCTCTTCCTGCTGCCGCTGCACAGTCCTCGCGCACCGGGAGTCAACACGCACCGGAAGCTGGCCGCCGCCGACCTCTCGTGACCTCCTCCCCGGTACGGAGCCCGGTGGACCCGCTGGAGGATCCCGGTCCAGCACGAGACCCGCCCGTCCGTCCACCGGAGCCTCAGCAGGCACGAGCCGCTCACCTGAGGCTGCGTGTGTCTCGCGCGCTCCGCGACAGGTGTGTGCGCGAGCCGCCATGACGCGGGCTCGAACCCGCACAGAGCCGCGCGGCGCATGTTCGCGGCGTTGCGGCGCAACGGAGCGGAAATCCGCTGAAAACACGCCGTCATCATGTTCACGAGCCCCCCGTTACCGACACACCGGCCTCGAGCGCTGCGTCCGCGAGCTCATGACGAAGTTACCGACAGCAACGGTCAGAGCCGACCGGGAGCAGCGCGAGACAGCAGGCCGCCATGCTGCCGTAAACTGAAGCGACCGGAGGTGTCGTAAAACCTGATCTCCTGTTTATCTCCAACGGAGGCAGTGATTGGTTCACAGTAATGATACAAAAAACAAAAAAAACAACGCTTATTATTTAAGCAAACTAGACCGAAAAATTGGAAAAAAGCAGCAGAATCAAGTTTTAAAAAATATTTATGATACTAAAATTCTAAAAAAAAATTATGACATAATTCTTTTATTTGCAGGAAACTACCACAACTTATTAAATTAATGTTTATTTTTCCTTTTAGATCAATAATAAGACTTGTAATTTAGACAAATTAGACAGAAAAACTAAGAAAACAAGCATGATTGGGAAAATTACGTCATGATAATGGCAGGCATGGCAACAGCAAATTTTGATTTCAGCTGAAAATGTTTGGTATACAATCTTCAGGGGGGCTGCGCCCCCCTGAAGCCGAGAGGTTTTCAGTAAAATAGAGGTGATTTAGAATGAAAAACATGCATAGAATTACAGAAGACTAGATTGTAATGAATAAGTTAATTCAATGAAAAGTTAACTTACTTTTTCTTCAATGTTGTCTCACTGCATTTAGTCCTACAATTTTTACAGTTCTATAGGTCTTTTAACACTATTTACACTGGAGTTCTACACTGGTCACAAAGTCACGTCTAATGTCACAGTTTCCTCTATGGAGTCAGCTGTGTCAGTTTTTGACTCAAATATCATGATACTTTGCCTGATATGTCACATAAACAAAGATGCTGGAGTGAATCTTGTCCAGTGAAACCCAGGAAACTTCCCAGTGACTTATTTTAACTACATCAAGAGGAATTTACTGTGTCCACTGTCATTGTGGTGTGTGTGTGTGTGTGTGTGTGTGTGTGCAGCTGTGTGGAGGGTAAATAAACAGAGGGAATCTCATCTGCTTGTCTCATTCCTGTCACTGAGTGGGACTGATGTGTGTGAAGGAATCAGGGTGGATTTAACTCTTTGTTCTTGTTGTCACCAGTTAACAGCTTGGTCTGTGGCTCAGTGTTTCACATGTGGCCTTCTCTAGCTCTGTGTGTGTGTCATATGTGTGTGTGTGTGTGTGTGAGAGAGAGACACTGGAGAAGGTTAGTGAACACAGTGAAACAGAAATGTGTAGTGTATGTGTGTTTGTCTGTGTACATTGCTTGTTGAGTGGTTTTCTGTGTCCTTGTAATGAGAATAAAGAGTTATTCTTGCATTTTGCTTTAGAGAGATGCCAGTAATTGTCATTGTCCTGCTGGAAGGTGGCAACTGGGTTTTCTCAGCTATTTACTGTGTTAGAGCACACCCTGTGTACTTTTTCAGTCAATGTTGTTTTTTTTCAGCAACAGTGAATAACTGTGGTTTAGAAATAATGTGGCCTCATCCCATGACTAGTTTTGAGTCTGTTGATCATAAAGGAATGTGTTAATGATGAACAGGAGGGAATGTTAGAAGGTTTTTTTTATATTATCATTAATGATAATGAGGCTGTACAGTGGTGTAGTGGTTAGCACTTTCGCCTTGCAGCTAGAAGGTCCCTGGTTCGCGTCCCGGCTTTCCCGGGATCTTTCTGCATGGAGTTTGCATGTTCTCCCTGTGCATGCGTAGGTTTTCTCCGGGTACTCCGGCTTCCTCCCACAGTCCAAAAACATGCTGAGGTTAATTGATCATTCTAAATTGCCTGTAGGTGTGAATGTGAGAGTGCTTGTTTGTCTCTGTATGTGGTCCTGTGACAGACTGGTGAACTGTCTAGGGTGTCCCCTGCCTTTGCCCTAAGTCAGCTGGGATCAGCTTTTTCAGCCACATATGTTATTTGATTTTGTCATTCATTCAGTCAGCAGGTGAGTTATTATGAAGTATAGTTCTGCTGTGTGTCAAAATGTCATGTCCTTTGATTAATGGTGCAGTGGATGAAGGAGCAGCATTACTGTGTAGAGAATTAAATATTCTGTGGGATTCTTTGAGATTGTTATCAGGCTGTGCATAGATGTTGCATTTCTGGACAGTTATCTTTTAGAGTGGTAGTGTTTTACATTACGGTTCATAATGTACATCCACAACCTAATCTGTACTTATATTTGCAACATTACCAGCTGCAGTCATGCTCTGACATCCTAGCAGATGTTGTGTGTTGCACTGTGGTTCTTTGCAAATGGAAGTTTTTCTATCTAATGTCTGAGATGCAGAGCACTTCACTAAGGCAACTGTGTGCAGGGGAGGCAGGGAAGTGTGCTTGGCCTTGAAAGGGTTTTTAAGTCATGTTTGTGGTTTTCCCTGGACATAAACCTGTCAGAGCCATCAAGGAGGAGTTTCACAGGATTGCAGATGAATGATGTAGAGATCTGTTAAATTAATTTTACATCATATTCTGTTAATAACATCATGTTGTAATGTCAGGTTGGGATTAGTAATTTTAATGTCTTTTAGGATTTCTTAGTGTGATTGGCTGCATAGATGGCAGACACACATCCCCATCACAGTTGCCTCACATAATGAAGCTGATGATGTGAATAGGAAGTGCATTTGCAGCATAAATGTGCAGGTAGGCTGCAGGTAGATTGACTACAGTTTGAACATGTTAAAGGCTGCATTGTAGTTCAACATGTGTTATTTTCTGCACTGTCAAGATCATATGTGATGCTGCATATATTATTTCTAATGTGGAGGTGAAGTGGCCTGGTTTTGTTCATGACTTGAGGATTTATGATGAGTTTAACCTGAGCAACAGACTGCAATGTGATAAGCAGTGTAAAGATTTTAACAATATAATTGACTTGTCTACCTCCTTCAATATATTCTAATGTATCCAGTGTACAATCCAGTAGAGTTTGATGGCCTTCTGCTGGGTGATAGAGGTTACCATGTCAAGCCAGAGTGATGATCTTCTACCTTGACCCCCAACAGAACTTCAACCAGGCTCATTGTAGGACAAGAGCACAGGTGTAGATGATCATAGGCTTGGTGAAAGCCCAATTGTAGTGTATATGTCACTTCAGGGTCACTGTTGAGAGGGTCTGTGATATTCTTGTGTCATGTGTTGTTTGTCCTTGTATTGCTGCAATTAGAGGAGAGCAACACCTTGCTGTTTAATTTGAAGATGTAGGTGATGACCCTTTTCTTTATTTCATACAAATGAATGAGCTAGTTTAGTTTGTTTTTCAATAGTTTACATAATTCAACTGTGAACATGCAGTTATGTCTAAGTTGTGTTGCAGTGTTTGTATTTTTAGATCTGGCCTTGTAATATGGTGGTTGAAGTATTGCATATATTTATTTGTGTTGTGTGATTTATTTTCAGTAAGTGGTTTGTAAATTTGTGTTAGTGTTAATTTGAAATATATAGAGGAAATTAAAGTATGGAGTTGTAGATGAATGTCACAGGATGAAGTTGTAGGTTCCTGTAGTAACAACATGGGTCACAAGATCTTGATTAAATGATAGGTTTTATTTTTCTTTTAGGTCAATCCATGAGGACTGGGTTAAAGAGCATGAATAAATATATAATATGAAATGACATGTTTGTGTGTGTTGTTAGTGAAAGCTTGTTTTGGTAATGTAATGGTATGTACAGTTTCTGCAGTATTTAGTGTATCTGTCATATTTCAAATAGCAATGAAAGGTTTACATTTTATTTGTAAGTCATCAATAGAACATGACATTTATTGTAGATGGATGAATTTATATATTTAGTGTAAGATATATGACATACATGTATCAGTATTTTTGTATGGTAATTGTTTTAAGAACATGGGCTGCATTAGCCCCTTACTTAAATATTTGAATAATTAAGTGTATATAAATGTAACTTACCTTGTAGGTGCTTGTAAGTAAATAGGGCTTTGTGTTAGATGTTTTTTTTGTTAGACTGTTGCACAGTGTTCATTTAGTCATCTGCTTGTAAATATGATATGTGGAACAATGTATTAACAATAATTCATTCCAGATGAATTAATAGTAGTGCAAGTAAAAGTATAAAGCATTTAAGTTCGTTAGTGAATCAGTGTAGTTCTTTGAACAGTCGTGTTAATGTGTGCAGTGGTTGTTTTGTTCAGCGAGCAGTGGATGAGCATTGGCAGTAGTTCACTGCATGATGGCGGCAGACATAGGTTGTAGCTACCCTGATGACTAGCTATCAGTGCCATAGGTAGATAGGCCGAAAAGTTAGAATGGAAATCCGGAAAGATAGAAAGATAGGCCGATAAGTTGGAATGGAAAGATAGAAAGATAGGTCGATAAGTTAGAATAGAAAGATAGAAAGATAGGCCGATAAGTTAGAATGGAAAGATAGAAAGATTGGCCGATAGAAAGATTGGCCGATAGAAAGATAGGCCGATAGAAAGATAGGCCGATAGAAAGAAAGGCCGATAGAAAGATGGCCGACAGGCCGATAGAAAGATGGCCGATAGGTCGATTGGCAGATAGAAAGATAGCAGATAGAAAGATGGCAGATAGAAAGATAGAAAGATGGCAGACAGAAAGATGGCAGATGGAAAGATAGAAAGATGGCAGATGAAAAGACAGAAAGATGGCAGATAGAAAGATAGAAAGATGGCAGATAGAAAGATAAAAAGATGGCAGAT